>WBZZ01003162.1:50000-99841 GCA_019918135.1 Paulinella micropora | reverse complement strand
CCGTCCGCTAGCGACTGGCAGCAAAGAAGGAACCTCTGGCTCGTGGGTCGGTAGCCATGGAGACGAAGCAGGAGGGGCTCAGGTGGGGCTCGTGGTTGCTGCCGCCGTACGCGAGCACGTCTTTCGTAGCGCCTGGCACTTCTTCCTGCACCTGTGGACCAGAGAGGGCGGCGGCGCCGGCGGGTGTATAGCCAGGTTGGCAGCGCTCCTGCAGCGCGGGGCTGCCTGGCGTTTTTGCTTTTTGACTTGCTTCGGCGAGGACGCCCTGGGGTACGTCTATTCCCTACAGCGGGACGAGGTGGCTGGCCCACCCGGGCCGGCGACGCCGTGCCCGGCAGGTGGTCGGCGGGAGGTGGAGGTGAGGGCCCAGGCACTGTTGTACCGGCTCAGGGCGGCCGTTTCCGACCAGCCACGGGTGGCCTGGCTGGTCTCCCACAGTATACGCGACACCGACAGGATCGCTCAGGGGGGTTCATGTTTGGCATACCCTGCGCTGCTTGAGCCGCCCAGGAACAAGCGGGCTACGACTGGGCACAAGAAGAGAGCTGGCGCGTCTTGGCAGGACTTCACCCCCCGAGCTGCTGGTCTCCGACTTCGGTAGCGCTTCGTATCTAACCTCGTGCCCCAACAAAGACCAAGTGCTAACCAACCTGTGTACCTTCCTCCGTGGCTCTAGCCCCCCCTTCTGTCTGTTGCAAGAGATCGAAAGCAAGGTTGACGCGGTTAAGAGTACCTCTACGCCTTGGGTGCCGCTTGGTCTGGGCGGAGTGGCCATAGTCCTGCAGCAAGGGTTTATTTCCTACGCAGTCCGGCTGCACCAGGACAAGGGCATTCACCTAGAAGACGAGTGGGTACTGTGGCGGAAAGAAGGTGGCCGGAGGAGGCGCCGGGGGGGGGGCTGCTGCTGGGGACGCCGCCCGCCGGGGTACCGCAGACTTTCGTCTACGCAGCGGAAGATTTCTAACGCCGAACGGACCTATGGGTGGCCACGGTCGGGAGGCAGTGGTAGGCCGCCAACGCCGACAAGGTGTGACTGTCTGAGGTCGCTCCAAAGTAAGAAAGAAAGGGAAGTATTTCTTTAATAAAAGCTTAACCTACTTACTTGTATACGACTTAGTGCCAGAGTCTACTCATTCGACACACCACTCAAGCCGCAGACGCATTTGTGCGCCTCCTCGCTATGGTTGAGCTCGCCGCACTGGTCGCAGGGGTAGTAGCAGCAACTGTCGCACCCAAGTTTTGTAATTCTTTCCATGGCCAATCTGTGAGGCTCTGCTATGGAACTCGCGCCTACCAAACCCTGGAGCAGCGTCGAATTCAAGGCACGGAGCTCGTCCTCCTTGCACTCCGCAGCCCGTCGCAAAAGCCTCACCAATTTCTCCTCGGAGCTCGCAATGTCTTCGTACACTTGGCGGCACTGCTGGCGTTGCTTGCACCAGCGTTCATCGACGGGCTTATCACTACGCAAAACCAACGCAAACTCTTGGACCGTCGGCGTTGTCTTGGCTTTCTTGGTCGAGCCGGCTGGCTTGCCAGCACCCTCAGAGCGCTGGCGCTTGGGGTTCACGGCATCTGCTTGGTACAGAGACTCCCGGGCGCCATTCCACCAGTTGTAGCCATGCCTGCTGTCTTCACTTGCGACGGCATCGTCTGTACTATACCAGGGACAGAATCAAAACCACGCTAAATTAAGCACAGAGAAAAAGCAAAAGACACGACGAGCACAAGGAACGAGGGAGAATAGAGGGAAGGGCAAGTGGGAAAGGGGATGGTGGTGGTGTGATCCTCTTCCGCCCTAGTCAACATTGCAGATTGTAACCTGATTTGTGGCTCTTTTTTGCCAGCGTGTCGGAGAGGGGGTGCGCTCCCGCCCGCGCGCGCAGGCGGTCCGTCGGCACGCAGCGCGCGCCCGCGAGGGAGGGGGGGGGCGCTCCGCCGGGCGCAGGCGGTCCGTCGGCACGCAGCGCGCGCCCGCGAGGGGAGGGGGGGGAGGCGCTCCGCCGGGCGCAGGCGGGCCGTCGGCACGCAGCGCGCGCCGCCAGCCTGGCGCGCGCCCGGGGCGTCGTTCGCTCGGGCCTGCGTCCACCAGGCCATTATTCGCTTCGGTCGGAGTGTCCCAGAGAGGGGCTGCCTCTTCCCACGGCCCTTCTTGCCACCCTCACCGTGGCTACCCACCACTTACGTCACCCCCTGCCACCCTCACCGTGGCTACTCACCACTTACGTCACCCCCTGCCACCCTCACCGTGGCTACTCACCACTTACGCCACCCCCTGCCACGGCTGCGCTCTACTCGCTTAAACCTTTACCGTGACTACTCTCACTCCTTCACGCCACTCTTACCGTGACTACTCTCACCCTTCACGTCACTCTTACCGTGACTACTCTCACCCCTTCACGTCACTCTTACCGTGACGGCGGCTCACTCACCGCAGCCTGTCACCTCCAGCTTGGGGCTCTCGCGGGGGCGCCGTGTCCCCGGCCGCGCGGGGCGAGGAGGCGCGACTGCGGCGGGCGCGACCGAGCCACCCCCGGCGAGGAGGAAGGCCCGGCACTCCTGCAGCAGCTCCGCCGGGGTCTGCGTCGTGTAGGAGGTGACCAGGACGAGCCACTGGTCGCAGGCGGCGGCCGCGGGGGTCTCGACCGCCACGGGGCTGGCTTCTCCCCCGGCGGGTTCAGCAGGCACCGCCGGCAGGCCAGACACTCGAGCGGCCTAGCCGCCACGAGGCGGGCGGCCCCACCCCCAGGTCCTCGAGGTCGAAGACGTTGGTAGGGCACACGGACCACAGCTCCAGCGCGCGTGGTGCCGGGAGCGGGCGTGGCTGGACCTGGACGCTCGACACCTTGCGGGGGGTGAGGAGCCCCTTCTGCCAGCGAGAGTCCCGGGAGGCATAGCCCTTGGTGACCCACAGCCGGACCCAGACCTCCTCGCCCGGCAGGAGACGGCAGAGCACCTGCCGTTCGCCGCCGGCGGCCACCCGCGCTGCCGGGTAGCCGGGCACGGGGCGTAAGTGGGCGAGGGACACCTCGGTCACGCCCCAGCAGGCCTCCAGCGCGCGCAGCTCGTCGTCGGTGAAGAGGTCGAGCTCCTTTTCCTCGTCCGGTGGCGGCGGGGGTTCCGCGTCGTCCAGGTCGGCCGGGCGCAGGCCCAGGCCCGCCAGCACGGCCTGGGCCGCCAGCCGCCCGGCCTCGGTTTGCTGCAGCGCGCGGGCGGACTCCTGGTCCAGCCGGGCCAGGGCCTGCGCGCGCGTGCGGCCGGACTCCGCCCGCAGGGCACCCAGCCTGTCCCGGAGCAGCGCCAAGGACGGGGTGGCGGGGGGGCGGCCGCCGGGTGGGCTACCTTGAGTTCCAGCATCGCACTGTTGGCGGGCGTCAGAAACGAGGGCGTAGCCTGCTCCCAGGGCACGACGGGCAGGCCGGCCAGCACGGCCGGTGCCATGTCTACCCGCACGCGCTCCAGCAGCTGCACGAGGTCCAGGTTACCCAGCGAGTTGAGCGGCTTCGACAGGACCTCGACGTAGCTGACCGCGGCGGCCGGCAGGAAGTACAGCGCCTGCAACAGGGCCTGCGGCAGCAGCGGCGTCTGCACGCCTGCCAAGAGGAACGCCGCCGTGCGTCCGTCCGCCGGCAACGAGGGTAGGTGGGCGGCGGAAACGCTGACCGCCCGCGCGGCGCGCCGGACCTGCGACCCGCTGAACCGGGCCCAGGCCTCCTGGTCCATGCGCCGCGGGCGGGAGAGGGGAGGCGGCGGCCGGGCCTGCTTGATTGTGGCCCGGGGGGCCGCGCGCAGCCCACCCCAGACACTCAGTCGGTCCGCTCCTCTCCGCGCCCCGTCCCCTGGCCCTGCCCCCCTCCGCCGCCCCTACCGACACGCCCCTTCACTCCGCGGTAGGGGAGAAGGGGCGGGGCCGCAGCAGGGCGAGAGTACACGGGCAGTGGCGGAGAGGGGGGGTGGGGCGCCCCCTAGTGTAAAGGAAACCCGTGGCCAGAGGGAGAGCCAAGGCCATCCACGCCAAGCCGCGGCCTCTCTGCGTACTCAAGGAGAATGAGCGCGGCCGCCGCCCCCCGGTGAAGAGACACAAGGCCGAATCCCAAGCCCTAGCCCCACCCCCGGACCAGACCCGCGCCGAACGCCCGGCGGACGAGTCGCTACACCCGTTGGGGCCCAGATTCGTCTGCACCAGGAGCTGCCGCGATTGCCGGCGGCCAGCGCAATGTGCATTCTGCCGGCCGTGCCGGCTGTTTAGCCTGTTCCAAGAAAGACGTCACTGCTCAGCCGACACGACACAAAAGGTTGAGAGATTTGTATTAGCGGAACAGGTCATGCTGGCGGGAGCCGAGCCGCTTCGCGTACACAAGCTGGTTCCAACGAGGGTAGCGCTCTCGGAGGCCGGGGCAGTGCAGGAGTGGCTGCGCTCCTTTTCCTTGTTCGTCACGACGGCGGAAAAGTTCGACATGTGTAAAATTGGCCAAGGCCAGGAGACGTGCCAAACGGAACAGAGTCTGATGGACAATTCTGTTCTGCTCCTGCAACAGCACGGGCTGGTGCTCAGAAAGGTCGATTGCAAGCCCCGCGCGCTGCCGCGCTCCTCGCAGAACGTCCCGGCGGACTGCGTAGAGTACCTGTATTTGCAACACTCGCTAGCCGCGCAGGGGCTTGCCCCTAAGGTGCACGGCTACCTTCGGGTAGACAGCCCCCTGCTACCGAGAAGCCCCCCGAACGGCGGTGGCCCGGCCGGACCGGCGAGCGCTAGCAGGGAAGTGAACGTGGAGGATGAGCTCCTGGGCTCAGAATACCTGGAGCTTGCGTCGGAAGGCGACGACGCCAAGGACCCGGCACAGGTAAGCAGCGCTACGTTCTGGCTCGTGGCTGATCTCGCCTCGGTGGGGCCTTCCTTTAGCCTCGACCTGCAGACAGCCACCACTATAGACAAGCTCCAGGTCGATGCCGCACAATTCGAGGCTTTTCTGATAAGGCTGCTGGATTTCTCGGCCTGTGTCATGCCGTTGTTGGTCACGGATCTGACGCTTCGCAAAGTAGGGCTAAGCGCCGCCCCCCCGGCTTCCTGTTGCGATCTCTGGGCCCAAAGCAGTGCTGGCGGCTCCGGTTGCCCGCCGGGTTGCCCGCCAGTGACGAGCGGGACCTCCAAGACGCCATCAAGCTGTGCAACCTGCTGAGCTTCGTGGCTAACGGCTGCTACACAAGCCCCGGAAAACACAATCTGCGCCGGGAACTAAGGGCTGTTGCCTGGAAGCTTATACTACCCCTTATAATTTATCAGGGTACCAAACCCCAGAGGACGTCTTCTACAATGCGCCGTCTGGTGGCAGCAGGGCTGGAACAAGACAGAAAGCCAGCTGTCCCGGGCGAGGCACTACCTCGGGGATTGTAAACCGGCTGCTGTGCTCCAGGGGTTGACGACAGACATCTGGTGGGATGCAGCGACCGGACAACGGGGGTATTTACTCGGCGACGACGAGACATTCACCGAGGGGGACTTCACGGTTGGACGCGTCGAGACCTTACTACGTGTACTAATTCGGCTAGCCAATCCTCAAGGCCTCGCGCAGACATGACTGCCTGGGTCGGCTACCGAGGCTTGGCCTTTGCTTGTTCGGTAGCAATCCGTTGAACCAGTACGGGGCGAGTAAAGGAGTCCCGTGAGCGTACCAAGCTTCTGTGGCGGATAGAGAAGAAGGAAGGGCCGGGCTTGGAGGTCTGCCGGGACGGAAGGAAAGAGGAAAGGTGGGGGGCCCGCGGAGGCGAGTGTACGGTGGAGAGTGTACGGTGGGAGGGAGGGCAGGGCAAGGGGGCCCAGCCGCGCGGGGAAGAGGACAGGAGAGAGGGGGGCCGTCCGCCCCCGGGGGATGTAAACGCCAGGGCCAGGGTCCGAGGAGGCGATAAAGCTCCGGTGCCCCACCTCTCTCTCTCCCAAACTTACAGGGAGATGTCCGTCCCTTCCCCCGGCATGAGTGTCAACGCGGGCCAGAAGCGCCCTCTCCCAGCGGGCCCTTCAACAGCCCCCGGGCCCCCGCGCTCGATTGTTGCTGACGGGGCCCCGGCTGGCTCGCTTGGCCCAGTCCCACCGCGTCCGGCGCCGGCCGGACCACTCGACACTATGCCGCCTACACACCCCCTGGCCCCTAGGTTTGTGTGTGAGTCGCGCCGGCGCTGCCACGAATGTGAGCAGCTAGGGTCGTGCGACCCCTGTCGGTCGTGCCAGCTATCGGCGCTGTTCCTAAAGGTACAACCCTGTTCTGTCAACGTAACAGACCGGGTTACGCGCTGGCAACCCGGCGAGCAGCGACTAGAGAAAGAAAACCTATCACTGGCCTCGAGCCCAAAGCTCTACGCGTGGTTGAAAGCCGTCTCTCTGTTCGTAGCGACCGACGAAGACTGGACGAGTTGCGAGCTAGGCGGAGCCCGCCACCCCAGGACGAGCAGTCCTTGGCCAGGAACTCCGTCCTGCTTCTGCATCGCCGCAAGCTAGTGCTCAAGCGCATCGGGCAGCCACGGCTGGAAAACCAGCAGCAACCTTCGGCCGCCCAATTAGAGTATCTGGGGCTGCAACACGTGCTGTCACAAAGGGGGCTAGCGCCCAAGGTGTACGGCTACCTCCGCGTGGACAAAAACGAGGATGGCAAGACGTTCAGTACGTTCTGGCTCGTTATGGACCTCGTCCGCGCGGGTGCCGCCCTCAGCCTGGACCTAGAACAAGCCAAAAAGCTGCGTGTCCGGCCCCCCATCAAGGCCTTCCAGAGCTTCCTGCAGGAGGTGCTAAGTTTCTCGGTCAACGTCCCGCTCTTGATGGCCGATCTGAAGCCTGCTAACATCACGACGACGGCCGAACCACGGGGTTTTCTTGTGCTGGATGTAGACCCCCATTACCACCTGTGGCTCACAGAGTCCGCCCAGTACAAAGCTACCATCTTGCTCTCGAACCTGCTAAGCTTCGTGGCCAACAGCTATAACCGTACGAACGAAGCCTTGCTGAGTACCATTTGGCGATTTATGCAGCCCCTACTGGTAGCCCCAACGGGCCGGGCAGACTTTGAGCGCTGTGTTGAGTGGTGGAGCCAGAGCCTGTCCCCCGAAATGTGCAAAAGGCGAACCCAGTTCTGCCAGGCCAGGCACTACTTGCGGAAATTTGATATGCACGTGGATGCCTTGCAGGAAATGCCTACTGATACTACTACTGCTGGTGATCAGTATGACATTGATTGGCTGCCCGACGAGTCCAAGTATGAGGAGCATTGGTGGAACAAGGCGGGGCGAAGAGTTCACTGGAAAGGTACAGACGGGGAGGATTACAGCTGGCACGCCCAACTAGTTCCACCTGGCACTAAGCAGCCTCAGGTAAGACAATTTCTAACGGTGCTGGTCCGGATAGCCGCGTGGTGGCACCACGATAACACTTAAGAAGCTGCCTATTTAAGCCTGGCTCGGTAGTAGCCAGTGGCAAACGCGGTGGTGGCCAGAATAAAAGCATGGTTTTTTATTGCAAACCAGGGCCTTGGCCTGCCCACCGGCGGAACCCCGCCGGGGGGGGGGGGGACGGCGGAGGATTTGGCCGCCACGCTCCGCACTCCACCGCTCTCGCACTGATCCCCAGAGAAGCGGCTGGGAGCGTGTAGAGCGCTGGCTTTTATTAGATACCCTTTCTCTACCTTTGTCCGACCGCCCCGCCGGCCCGGCCGGGGTGCCCGGCCAACACCGTCCGGCAGAACTCGCTCGCGGCGCCGAGCCTGGCCTCTGGCACGCACGCTAGCCGCACACCGTAGGTACCCCGCGCACGCCAAGGCGGAGCGCGGCGGCTGTGCGCCAGGCGCGCCCCCGCGCGCCGGCGTGCTCGTTCGCCCCGCCGCGGGGCGGCAGGGAGGAGGGGGGAAGGGGGCGGGCGGGTCCGGGTGGGGGGGGGGGTGGGAAGAGGGTGTGGGGGGGCCCGTGGCGGTGGGGCTGCCTACGAGAGTAAAGTAAACCTGTCGAGAACCTCTGCGTCGGTGGCCGCGGCCTCTCGCTCGCGGCGAGGCGAGCATGTCAGGGCCAGCCCGCAAGAAACACAAGCGCAGGGATCCAGCCAGCCCCCGGGCACCAGGACCAGAGCTCCCGGTCGTCGGCCCGGACGCGGCGCCTGGCAAAGGGGCTGAGTTCGGAGCGGCCGGCGAAGAGGAACTGAACGACCCAGTACATCCTCTGAGGTCCAGATTCGCCTGCCGCCGGATCTGCCGGGAGTGCCAACGGTCGGTGCCGTGCCAAGCCTGTCGGTCGTGCGAGCTCTTCAAGTTATTCCAGGTCAGGAGCCCCTGCTCGGCTGCCACTGACGCGTGTGTTACGGCGTATAGCGTAGCAGACCAGGAGGTGCGGGCAGGCTTCACTACCACCGATCGTAGTCCAGTGTTGGGCGGGCTGAGCAAGACCCCGGCGCGGCTCTTCCGGAACGGGGTACCCCCTTGGCTGCGGTCCTTTCCCTTGTTCAGCACGACCGAACAAGAGTTTCAGGCGTGCAG
Organism: Paulinella micropora; assembly: GCA_019918135.1. Lineage (NCBI taxonomy): Eukaryota > Cercozoa > Imbricatea > Euglyphida > Paulinellidae > Paulinella > Paulinella micropora. The sequence continues at coordinate 91,334 of WBZZ01003162.1, read as the reverse complement.
AATCGGCGCGGCCGGCCACGAGGACGAGCAAAGTTTGGCGGGGGGTTCTGTCTTGCTGCTGCACGGCCCCAAGCTAGCCCTTCGCCAGATTGGCCGCGAGCCCTGCCTTATGCGGCGTTCCTCTCGGGACCTGCCGGGAGACCAAGTAGAGTACCTGTACCTGCAACATCTACTGGCCGTGCCGAAGCTGGCTCCCGTGGTACAGGGCTACCTGCGGGTGGACGCCCAGGCCGAGCCAGATGGCGGCTCGCGCGGGGGGAGGACCAGGTCCGCGCTACCTTCTGGCTCGTGATGAATCTGGCCTGGGTGGGCCCATCCCTGAGCCTCAATCTGGCACAAGCCAGTCCCTTGCCGGTGCAGGACCCAGAGGCACTCCAGGAGCTGCAAGTGGAGGCGGCGGGCTTTGAGGCCTTCCTGGCCAGGCTGTTAGACTACACAGCCCGTGTCGTCCCGTTGCTGATGGCGGATCTGAGCCCCCGGCACCTCGCGCTGACGGTCGCGCGGCCGGGCTTCCAGGAGCTGCGGCCGGACCCCAAACACTGCCGCTGGCTCCTGCTGCGCCCGGCGCGGAGAGCAAATATGAGCCTGCTATCAAGTTGTCCAATCTGCTGAGCTTCGTGGCTAACCTCCAGGGCGGAGCCTCGGGGTACAACCTGTCTGCCGAACTGAAGGCTTGCTTCTGGCCATTGCTAACACCCCTGCTCGCAGCGGCGACCGAAGACTACGACCCGCTGGAGCAATGTGCCTTTTGGTGGCACCAGGGGCGGCTAGACCGACCAGAGGCCAGCCAGCTGCACCGGGCCTGGGAACACCTGCAGCCTGCCCGGCCGGGCCCGCGCGGGAGGGAACGGAAGGCAGCGCAACGCAGGAAACCCGTGTCGTCGGGGCCCGGGTCCGGGTGGGACCACGCTACCGGATCCCCACTGACGGAAGACCTCTTCGCGACCACACCGGACAAAATCCAGCTGCCGCAAGCCAAGAAGCTCGTAGACGCACTGGTGTCGATAGCAGAGTCCTGGTCTAACAAGGCCGCGTGATGGCCGCTGCCGGGCCCGGAGGGCTTGGCCTGGTTTTGGCAGGTTGGGTAGTAGCCGCCGCGGACTAACCAGTACAGAGCGAGTAAAGCAGCGGGTACTAACCAGGTGCGACTGACGGTCACGGAGGGGCACGGGGGCCAGGGGTCCGGCGGCCGCATCCGGCTGGCGGGCTTCGAGCCCGGGCGGTAGGTCACTCACTCGGTGGCTAGCAGTAGTCCGGCCAGGCCAAGAAACGGGCTGGGGGCGCTGCCGGGTAGCGTGGCGCCGCCCGCGGGGAACGGGCGCCTGGTGCTGCCACGGGGGCCTCGGCCCGGCCCGGGTCGGCCGGGCCCGGGCAGCTGCGGGCGTGCCGGCGCGGGCGTACCCCGACCCCCGCCCGGTGCGTGCCCAACCCAGCCGGGGCACGGGCGGCGCGCAGCAGGGGGGGGGCGCGTCCTCTCCACCCCCCGCGGGGCCCGCCGCACGCCCACGGCGTGGGAAGGGGGCGGAGAGGGGAGAGGACGCGGCGTAGCCGCACGGGACGGGGGAGGAGGTCGCGTGGCGGGTGCCTGCCCTGGAACCACAAAGCAAAGGTCTGGCCAGTGAGCCCTGGTATCCGCCCGCTGCCATCCCGTAGGGAGATGAACCCTGCCGCCGCGCCCGGACAGGACCACGCCGTAGCACTCCCGCACCCCTTGGCCTCTCGCTTCGTCTGTACGTCGCGTTGTCACTGCCGCGAGTGCCAAAAGCCGAGGGCGCGCGAACCCTGCCGCTCGTGCCAGTTGCGGGAGCTGTTCAGAGAGTTCTACCCCTGCTCCACCGCCACTGACCAGCAGATTGTCCGCTGGCTGCCCGACGGGAACACACTGACCAAAAAGGAGGTGCCCCTCTGTCCCAACGGGGAGGTCCCCTCGTGGCTGCGGTCCTTGGGGCTTTTCGTGACGAACGCCACGAAATTCCGGGCTTGCAGCATAGGCCACGCCGGCAACCACCAGGATGAGTACGCTTTGGCCCAAGGTGCAGTCCTGCTGCTGAGCCGCCCCGGGCTGGTCCTCAAACGCATCGAGGATGCGTCGCAGGGAATCGGCAAGCCGCGGAAATTCGAGGGGGACGAGCTGCCGCTCGCCCAAACCGAGTACCTGGAGCTGCAGCATTCGCTGGCCCAACAGGGGCTGGCGCCCGCCGTGTACGGCTACCTCCGGGTGGAGGACGACGTGAAGGTTGGCCAGGATACCAAGGTTGGCCAAGATACCAAGGTTGGCCAGGGTACGTTCTGGCTCGTCATGGACCTGGCGCGGGTGGGGGCCGCCCTGACACTAGACCTGGGGCAGACAGAGGCCTTCGCGCTCGGGCCCGCTCGGGGGGCCTTCAAGAGCTTCTGGCAGCGTACGCTGCACTTCTCGAGCGACGTTGTCCCGCTGCTGCTGGCGGATCTGAAGCCTGCCAATATCGTGCTCACTGCCACGGAACCGGGCTTCTTCTGGCTGGACCCGGAGCCCAGGTTCTGCCTGCGGCTCCAGGTAGCGCCTGGCCAGGCGGCCGAGTACAGAGGCGCCATCCAGCTGTCGAACTTGCTGAGCTTCGTAGCCAACAGCTACGGCTGGCTAGACCACGGACTACAGGCCACCGTCTGGCAGTGTCTAGAACCTCTGTTGCGAGCTGGCCCGGCAGCCTTGGCGCAATGTGCGGCGTGGTGGTACCAGAGCCTGGGCTGGGAGAAACAGAGCCAGAAGCAGCAGAAGCAACAGGCTCCGTTCCCCCAGTTTCGCCACGCCAGGTACTACTTACAGAACGTGCAAGTGGAGGCTAGGGCTCTACAGGGAATGCCCGACCAATATCGAAATTCAGCCTCTTTAGCTTGGGTGGACCAGGGCCCGGAGCGGAGCTACGAGCATTGGTGGCTGCTAGACACAGAGGGGAACACGGCTAAAGTGGAATGGCAACAGCAACAGCAACAGAAACAGGGCAGGAAACAGGCCCGGACTATTTCAGTGTCGTGGAGCGACGAACGGGTAGCGCCGGACACGACGGAGGACCACGTAAAGGGGTTTCTGTTGGTGCTGGTCCGGCTAGCGGCGTGGGGGGCCCTGGCCGCTGCTTAGCTAGGCCCTGGCCGCCACGCTATTGGCGCCCCCGAGCAGGCGGTGCCCACCGCGGTGGTGGCTCGAGTAAAAGCCAAGTTTTTATTGAACACTACCTTCTGTCTGCCTACCGCGGGGGTGGGGGGCCGGCGCGCTCAGCTGCCCACACCGTCCGGCAGAACTCGCGCGCGGCCCCGAGCATGGCCTCCGGCACGCACGCTACCCGCACCCCGTAGGTGCCCACGCACACCACGGCGGAGCGCGGCGGCTGCGGCTCGGCCGCCAGGTCGTACGTGAGTTCGAAGAGGGCGTGACCAAGCGCGGCCTGCACGAGGAAGCGGTTCAGCTCCGTGTCCGCCCATGCGCGCCAGAGCGCGTGCGCCAGGGGCGGCACCCGCGCTGGCTCCCCGTGCGCCTGCCCGGCGGACTGGGCCTTCTTGAGCTCCAGCAGCCACAGGCGGCCCGCCGCACAGCGCCAGACCTGGTCGATGCTGCTGGCCACCGCCAGCGACGGGTTGTGCACCACAACCTGCGCGGCCACGGGCAGGCCGAAGCGAGCGAACAGGAAGGAGATGGCGGTGGCCGTCAGCGGGTGCACGCGCCGCAGCTCGCGCCCGGCCAGGAGGGGCAGCCCCGTTCTGGCCCGCAGCTGCCGCGCGAACCGGGCCCGCTCGGCAGGCGGGGCGCCGTCCCACAGGCGGTAGTCCCGGGACCAGAGCGCGCCCGCCAGGGCCGGCTCGCGCGCGCCCGTCGCTATGCGCACGAGGGCGTTGAGTTGCTGATCGACCACGATGGCCTGGCCCCGTCTGTACAGGCACGACTGGGTGCGCGGGTGGCCGGCCGCCGCCGCGCGGGCCGCCCATTCGCTGAAGACGGAGGGCTCGGCCGCGCCCCGTGGTGCACGGGACCCCCCCGTGCCCCAGACGGTGTCCTGCAGCCAGGCATGCAGGCCGCGCAGCGGCCGGCCGTGGTAGTACAGCACGAAACTGGGCGGGCGCGCGCGGATGGCGTTCGACACCGGCGGCCGCCGGGGCGGGGGCAGCGACCGGCGCCCACCCTGCTCGTGGCGGGCCTCGGGCGGCATTTTGGGGGCAGGAGAGGAGCTCCCCCCCTGCACACATCCTCCAGCCCTCCCCCCGCCCGGGGGCTAGGCAGGAAGGGGGCCGCAGCGGAAAGAGAGGAGGCGCCCCCCCCCCTCTGCCATTTCCTCCGGGGGCGGGAGAAAGGCTGGGGGCCGGCGCGGACAGGTCGGTTCGCGCCCCCGGAGCTCCCGGCCGAAGGGGCACGGCACGAGTACCGAGTGACTAAAAACTACGGCGTGTGCTCGCTCAGTTTTTAATGTGGCCCACACGCTACCGACGGCGGCGACGGCGCGCTGGCCCCCGCCTACGACACCACTAGACGGCACACGGGGCACGAGTCCTTAGTGCGTAGCCAGGGGTCGACGCACGCCCGGTGCAGGTAATGCGCACACGGCAGCCCCCGCAGCCAGTCCCCTACGACTAAGTCTTGTAGGCAGATGGAACACTCCTTGGGCGAGTTGGGTGCGGCGAGAAAGGCGTCCGTGAGCTGGAGCTCGGGCAGCAGCGCTAGGCCGGCCTCGGACAAACCGGTGCGCACGGGCGGCTGCTCGGTCGATCCGCCCTCCCCCAGCATGACTGTGTCCACCACCACTACACCGATGAGCGTAGACAGCAGGATTTCGGCCAGGTCTAAGGTGCTCAGGGTGGCCAAGACGACGCTTTCAAAGTCCGGCTCGGGCGGAGGGAGAGAAGCCGCCTCCGGCACCACGACGGGGCGCGCCTGACGAGGCGGTGGCTCTGGCCCGGTCGCAGTGGCCGCGGCCAGCTGTCGCAGGCCTTGTCCACGGGGGGCTGGCCGGGGAGTGGTACGTGGCTTTTTGGGCCTTGGTGCCACCGCCGAGCTCGGACGAGCGCGGTGGCTGCTAGCCGTGCCCCGGCTGCTAGCCGTGCCTTGGCTGCTAGCCGTGCTTCCCATCATGCCGGTCGTGTTCGGAGCCTCGCTGCCGACGGACTTTTGGGAGGAGGGGAGCAGGGGGCGTACAATCTCCCCTCCCCGGCACGCTCCCCGCGGTGGGAGGTCCCCCCTCCTCTTCCCCCTCTCCGCTCCCTCCCCCCCCCCTCGCCCCCCCCGCACCCAGCGCGCAGCGCCCAGTGTGTCTTTTTTTTCCGCCGGCCCGTTCGTTCGGTGCCGGGCGTGCACGCCCCACGCACGCCCCACGCTCTCCCCCCCCCTTCCCTACACGCCCGCGGACCACGCCCCGCACTCCTCCCTCCCCGTGCGTACGGGCGGGCGCCTGTCCGCGACGCCGGGGGCCAGGGCTGCCGCGCCGGGGCGGATTACGGGCCGCGCTCACGGGGCCCGCAGCACGGCAGTCTCCTGGAAGTCGTCTGCCCCGGCGTCGTCGGCCTCCGCGGGCGGCAGGAACAGCAGCCGGGCGCGCGCCTCCGGCGGCAAGCACCACCGCCAGCCCAGGGCACTGCCTAAGAGCAACCACGCGTCCGAGAGGTCCTGTGCACCCTGCCTGGGCAGCCGGTCGGGCCCTTCCACCACGGCCACCGCCGCCAGCAGCAACGCGTGCGTAGTACACGAACCCTCGTCTCCTTGGAGAGTAGGCGTCTCCCGTGGGTACACGTAGCAACCCAGGCTGGCCTCGGTCAGCCCGGCCTCCGCTAGGCCTAGCAGACGGGCCAGGCGCTGCCCGTGCTGGTCCCGCAAGGCCAACCCGCGGCAGACATGCTGGAGCAGCCGGTAAGTGCCAGACCGGCTGCCGTTGGGGTCCCAAAGAGTGAGCTTCACAGCGTTGTCTGCCCGTTGTTTGCAGAGCAGGAAAGCGTGTTCGTGTGACGAGCACACGTACACCGTAAAGTCCGTTTCCGGCACTTGGGGCTCGGGACCGCTGCTGTCCCCGTAATGATAGGTATGTGGCCAAACTCCGAACCCTAGGTGGATCGAGACGGGACAGAGCTTCCCGGGGCAGTGCCAGCCAGGGTCTAGCTCGCGCAACAAGGACAGAGCGACACAGAGGCGTCGCAGGGCCGTGTGTTCGTGGCCGCCCACGTCGGCCTGGCCGCTGTACAGGAGAGCCTCCCCCCCGCGGAGACAATGGGGTTTAGGCGGGCGTCAAGCACGCCCAGGGCCCCTACCAGCAGGCTGCGCAGGGTCAGCACTCGTCGGTCCCGCGCCTCGTCGTCCGACCACCGCAGCTTCCTGTCCCAGCCCAGCTGCTGCCAACGGAAGCGGCACTCCGGCTCTGTCCCTTCGTGCTCTGCGCCGGCTAGCGGAACGACACGCCGGGGGGGCTTGAGCAGGTAGGGCGGCCGGCGGTCCAGGACTACCTCGGTGGACTCCCAAAACTCATAAGACTTGTTCAGGTTGGCTACCGTCTTCCGGAACGGACGCAGCCACTTCGCGAGCACGCTCCGAAACTTGGCTTCTGCTGCCTGCCGGTCAGGGCGTTCAGTGGGAGTTCGGCTGCGTAGCCTATCCGTCCATCTCGCAGACGCAGTAACTGCAGGGGCCTGTGCGCCCATTGAGCGCAGATGTCATGCATTCTCTCGTCCAAGCACAGAGGGGCCGGCCATTCGTCCTCTACCAGAAGATCGGGCTCCTGCAACGCAGCCCCGTCCTCGGTCAGCAGCGGCCACAGCGGCAGAGAGCGCCGGAGATGGGGATTCAGGAGTCCGTTACCGTGGAAAAAGAAGAAGTAGCGGGGTCCGGCGGGCGAGCGGGGCTGTCTCGTCACGTATTCGATCCGGGTAACTTGGATAGCCAGGGCCTGGCCTAGGGCTGACAACGGCCCCCTCCAGCCCACCTCCCGCAGTCCATGGTCTTCGTCCGCAGCTACGTCGTCATCGTCCGTGGCTACTTCGTCGTCCAGGTCTACGCCGAATTTGAAGCTGCTGGCACACGCGATGGCCAGGTCGTGCTCCAGGAGTACGAGCGGCTCACCATAAGGCGAGGTCCCCCGCTCCAAGCCGTCTACCTCCGACCGCAGGACCTGGGGCCAAAAGTTGTAGGGCCGAGGCAAGGGACGGACGGCGGGGGGTGGCGCGGGCGGCAGGTTGGCGCTGGCCAGGTCGTCCGGCCCCGGGAGCTCGCCGGGGAGCCCTCGTAGCTGGCGCCCTCCCGCGCGGTGTAGCGCGAGCAGCAGGCAGTAGATCCAGACCCTGGCTGTGGAGTGCTCCTCGTCTCCACGCCCGGCCCCGAACAGACGTTGCAGGGCTGCATAGCCGTCCGTGCCCGGTTCTGCGCTCTCAAACGGGCCGAGCCCCGGCCGGCAAAGGCGAAACACTCCCTGGCAGACCGTGGACCAGTTCTTCAGCTCCGAGTCGCTCGGCCTCCCCGCGCCCTCCTCCCGCGCCAGGCGATAGAGTTCGTACAGCGGTTCGCCGGCCATCAGCAACTGCGGCGCGAGTTCCGTCAGCAACGGCGGCGCGAGTTCCGTCGGAGTGGGCAAGAGACGGACCCAGGCAGCCATCTCCTGCGCCAGCCCCTCGCGGTAGCGCTGGCGGCAGCACGGGCGCCCTGGCGGGGCTCCGAGGTGCAGCTGTTCGTAGAGCCTCTCCTCTTGCTTCTGCCGGCCGCCGCCCTGGCTGTTCTGCCTGCGTGCGGTCTTCAGCCTCAGGTAGTAGACGCAGCGGCGGACTGCCTCGCGCTCGGCGGGCCGGTAATAATGAGTGACCAGACGGGCGCTGAGTTGAGCAGGGAGCGCGTCGGGGAGCGCGGCGGGGGGGCCGCCCTCCGCTGCGCCCAGCTCGGCCCGTAGGCTCGCCACCAGCGGGTCGGTAAGCTGGTCGCCCGTCGGCAGCGAGTCTAGGCTAGCTCGCAGCGAGTCTAGGCTAGCTTGCAGCGCTGCCTGCGCGTCGTGCCGCCTGGCTTTCTTGCGTGGCCTGGCCTGCTTGTCACACTCACACGCGGCTCCGTAGGGTTTGGGCAGTACCTTGGCCTCACGCAGAGGTAGCTGGACCTTGACCAAGACACCTGCCTGACTACCCAGAGCCGCCACGACGCGTGCAGGCACGGGGCCGTTCGCGGCCTCTTCCCAGCTGACCTCCACTTCCTGCACCCCGACGTCTGCCTGCATCCCGACGTCCGGGCTCCCTGGCCCAGCGCTCCGTGTTTTTCCTCTTCCTCGGTGGCGCCGCTGGCCTGCCTGCCGGAAGCGGTCATCTTCCCTTCCTTCCCTCCTCCCCCCCGCCGCACCCCCCACCGGCAGCGTAGGCGGGGTCTGTGTTCCCTTCCCCTCTCCTCCTCCCCTCAGCGGGGCAGGGGACGGCGACAGGCGACGGGGGTAAGGTGCCCTGCTAGCGCTAGCAAGCTCGCCTGCCTGCGTGGACCCCGGCTGGCGTGGCCCGGCCGAAGGCGGGCCTTCTTCCCTTGAGTCCGGACCAGCCCGGCTACCACCAATACACAGGCTAGCTAGGTCGGCCACGAGTGGTCCATTTAATTATTAGCTCTGCTGGCTAAAGGCCGGAGTACAGGCCGAGAGCGCGGAAGAGAGCCAGCACGGCCGGCTGGGCCCGGCCTCGGACACGCACCCCCCCCCGTCCGCCCGCAACCGTGTCTGGGGGGGGGCGCCGGGCGGCTTAGGCCGCAGAGCCCGCCTGGCCCCGGGCGGTTGGCTCGGCACGCCTGGCGAGGCCGCGGCGGGTTCAGCACCGCCGGCGTTCGCCACTTCGGTCTTCAGCCGCTTGGCCGGGGGTTCACCGCTCTCGCCACCACCGCGGCTGAGCCCCCGCTGGCCGCCCGCGGGCCCCCGCAGCGCAGCCAACACTTCTTGTTGCAGGACGGTCCAGTCCAGGCCCTCGATCGGTCCGTCCCTCCGCAGGAACGCCTCGAGCCTGGCCTCAGCCTCGCCGATCACCTCCTGGCGCACCTGGTCCCAGACGACACTGCTTGCCGCGGCCGTCGTACAGCGCGCGCTCTGTTCCTCTAGGTCCTGGACCCGCGTCGGAGCCTCGGCGGCCTCCCCGGGGCTCGTCAGTCCAGCCGGCGGGGCTGGAGAGGGCAGCCCCGGGGCCACGTCCGCGCCGCCTTGGTCCTGTCACCCAGCACGTGACCAGCCAGTGCTCTCCGCCGGCCCAGCGCCCCTGGTTCTGGTTAGGGAGAGGGAGTTCTGACCTGGGCTGCCAGCACCGGCGCGCTGGCTTCTGCTGGCGCCTGGTCAGCGCCACGGGCCTGGCTCGACATTAGACACACCACCGACGTTGGGACTAGTTTTGTGGGGGCTGGTCGGTGGGGGTACCGCCTGACGCTGGGGGGCGGGCGGCGGGGCGTTGAGCCGTGGGCAGGCCACGGGCGTCGTCGGGCAGGCACCGGACGGTCGCCGGGGGGGGGAGTGCCCCCGCCCCGCCCGCGCCCCCCGCCCGCTCTCCCCCCCTCCCCTCCCGCGCCACACCGCCTGCCGTCCTGCCCGGCGCACGCGGGGCGCCGGGGGCGGCGGCCGCCCCTGGCTCTCAAGGTATTCCGGGGCGCCCGCGCTCTTCTGCTTCTCTCTTTCCCCCCCCCTGGTCAGCAGCAGGCAGTCCAGCGACGTTTACCTGTGGTCGTTACGTTGCACCTCAGCCCCCATGACTGTCAACGATTAACAGGCACGTGGACACGGTGCTTGACTACGCTACGCCGGCTGCAACACCTAGGCCTATGCTGGCTTTACCCACGGCTGTGGCAGGAGGGAGGGCCTAAGGGCCGGGGAAAGGCCAACCACGGTGGGCACGCAGGGGTGGCTGTCTGCAATGGTGGCCGGCCGTGGCTAGCAGGACAGGCAGGACTCCGGACGACGAAACATTAAAAAACCTAACACGTGGGCCGGCACTTTCTTCTTTCGATGGTAGCTGGCTCTGGTCGTCCTGAACTGCGCTTGGGCTTTATTTCTGGCCGCCGGCCAACAACGGGGCAACGTACCTTTAGCTAGAGAAACCGGCTCCTTTGACTGCGCCGGCGCTGCTGGGCTCGTGATAGGGAGGGCACACCCCCGTCCCGCCCAACGGCTTCCCCGCTCGTAGCCGGCCGGCCGGGGAGGAGGCGGGCCGGGGGCTGCGAGCCGCGGGGTGAACTAGCGCGGAGAAGAAACCTCGTCCCCCGGGGCCTCCGGCCCGGCCTCTTGCTCGGTGGCGGCGGGGAGCGCCTCCTCCACCGTGGCCGTGAGCACCCGGACGTCGGCGCGCCTGACCTTTTCCCAATACTCGCGGGGCGTCAGCCGGCCCCGTCCGCCCGCCAGCGGCAGCACGATGCTGGCCGTGCGGGTGGCTCGGGTCAGGGCGGTGTAGGCGATCTGGCGCAGAAAGTAGTGGCGCGGCGAAGCGTGCGGCGACAGGACCAGGTGCAGGTGCCGGAGCTCCCCCCCTTGGACGCACACGTCGGTGAGGGCGTACCCCAGCTCCAGCGCTGTCCGGCCGTGCTGGTCCTGGCTGTAGAACTCCACGAGGCCCGCGCGGCCCCCTACCGCGCCCGTCCAGACGAGGAAGCGCCGGAAGGCCAAGGGGCAGGAGCGCCGGCCGACCTGCGCCGGCAGGGGGGCGCGGGTGTCCGGCAGCGCGCTGCCGCCGGGAAAGCACCGCACCGCCACGTTCTTGGCGTCCCGCGAACATTGCAACCACACGTCCGAGATGTCGAGCAGGTAGCCCACCGCCCGCACCTCCTCGAGCCGGGCCCAGGGCCCCTGGTCCGGCGGCACCCGGACGAGCCTGGCCGGCGCGGCGGCCGGCGGGGCGTTCTCGGCCCACAGGTCCCCCGGCTCGACGAAGATGCGCGCCGCCTGCGCCAGGGCCCGCCTCGCGGGGCAGCCGCGGGGCGCCTTCAGCCGGACCTTGAGCCCCGGCCGCAGGGCCTGGACGCCGTCGGCCGCCCGGACGGCGCCGGCGGCCCCCGCCAGCCACTCGTTGAGCTGTTGCCTTTCCTGCGCCCGCACGGTCGCGAGCTGGTAGCTCGGGCAGCGCAGCCCCCTGCGCACGGCCCCGCGGGTCACCCCCCCGGGGGGCTCGTACTGCCGGAACCAGCCGAGGGCTAACTCGCGCAGCTCGTCGGGGCCTACGTGCAGGCGGAAGTAGCGGGCCAGGACCGCGTCGGGCCAGGCGCGCACTTCCGCGACGCTGCGGGGGTCGGCCCCCGGGCGCAGCGTCCGCGCCAGGCGCTGCACCTGCGTGAGGCCGCCGGCGCCGGCCTCGCCGCGCCTGACGGTGTCCAGGCACGCGCAGCAGGCGGGGAACAGGCGTTGGGCCAGCGCCAGCACGCAGCCCTGCCCCATGGACGGCAGCTGCGCGCTGTCCCCGAGCAGGAGCAGGCCCGCCACCGAGGGGGCGAGCCCGGCCAGCACGTCCAGGAGGCGGAGCAGGGCCGCCGGACTGAACAAGGACAGCTCGTCGACGACCACGAGGGCGGGCGTCGGCCAGGCGGGCCTCGGCGGCAGCGCCGCGTACGCCTCTAGCAGGGCGGACGTGTAGAAGCCGGCCTTGACGTACGAGCCCCAGCCCTCGGCCGGCGGCGGGGGGCCGCGGCACTGGCGGCAGGCGGGCTCCCCGGCCGCGTCCCCGGCCGGGCCGGACACGGCGGGGCCGGACTCGGCGGGGCCGGACTCGGCGGGGTTTCCGGCGGGCGGCCCCCCGGGGTTTCCGGCCCAGGCCCGCCGGGCGGCGGCGACGGCCTGGCACGTCACGGCCACGAACAAGAGCGGCACGCCCAGGCAGCGGAGCCAGCCCGCCAGCGAGGTCTTGCCCGTGCCGGCGGCCCCGACGAGGACGCCGAGGCGCGAGCGCAGGCACACCTCGGCGGCGCGGCGCTGTTCCTCGCTGGGCACGAAGGCGTCGGCCCCCGGCCCGCGGGCCCGGAGCCTGGCCAGCAGGTGGCCGCAGCCCGACGTGGCCAGGCCCCGCAGGCGGCTTGCGAGGGCCTGCTCCTGGCGCCACAGGTCCTGCGGCACCCAGAGGCCGGGGCGGGGGTGCAGCCACGCGGGCTCCGTGGGCGCCGAGCTACCCTCACGGCGGCGGCGGCGCTTGGGCGGGGGTGGCTCGGCGCCGGCGCAGCGGGCGCAGCCGCCCCCGGAGCCCCCCGCGCCGAGCCCCCAGAGGTCACTGAGCACGGGCGCCAGCACGGCCGGCGTGACGTGCGGCTTGAGCGCGTACGCGTGCTCGCCGGCGGGCTCGCACCAGTCCTCGCACCACAGCGAACCGTAGAACCCGCCACCGGTCTCATGGGCCGGGATCTTGCCGCCGGCCGCCAGCTTCTCCCGCAGCGCCCCCACGGCCCAGGCCCGCTTGGCACACTTGGCGCTCGGCGGGCTCGGTGGGCTCGGCGAGGCGGCGGGCTGGCTGTCCGCGGCCCGGCCGGCCTTGCCGGGCTTGCTGGGCTTGCTAGGCTTGGCCCGGGGCGGGCTCCCCGCCGCACGCTCGCGCTTCTTCTCCGGCTCGGCGCGGACCTTGGTCTTCTTCTTGGCCGGGGGCTTGTCCGCCGCCGGCTCCTTGTCCCGGCGACGTTTCTTGTGCTGCTTCTGCTCGAGCTTCTCCGCGGCCCGTTCGCTCTTGGCCCGCCGTTCAGCCTCCCGGGGCTCGGACGCCTGCTCGTCCTCCTCGTCTTCCTCGCCGTCCTGGTAGTCAGCCACGTGGTGATCGCTGTCCGAGTCTTCGTCGTCTTCCTCGACCTCCTCCTCGTCTTCATCCTCCTCCCGCTCGTCACCGGCCCCGTGCTGGGGCCCCTTCTTGCGTACCTCGCTCTTGTGCTTGACCTTCTTCTCGCGCTCTCTGGGGGTGGGCGGGGGTGGCTGCGATTGTGAAGACAGGCTCTCGCTGTCGCTCTCGCTGTCCTCGCTGCCGCTGTGGCCGTAGGCCACTGGCTTGGAGTATGCCTTGTACATCCGGTGGCTAGAAGGTTGTGGGGAGGCAGGGGACGGGACCAACCGGCTGGGCGCCGCCGTGGGCGCACGGGCGCGGGCGCACGGGCGCGGGCGCGAGCGGAGGGGGGCGACGGCGGACGGGGGTTGCGCGGCCCTACGCCCCTCCCCCCGGCTGGCACCGCGGCCATGCGCCCACGGCGCCGCCCGGCCGGCCGGGCGCACTGGCAGGAGGGGGGGGTGGCGATGGCGACGACGGGGGGCGCCGCGCGGCTCTGCCCCCCCCCAGCCCGCGCCCGGCACCGCGGCCACGCCCGGCACCGCGGCCACGCCAGGTCGCCGGGTCACGAGCGGCCGGGCGCGCGGGCGGGGGAGGGCGCGGCGGCGGGAGGGGTCTTTATTCATTCCTCCATGAGGTTTTGTAGTTTGATGCTGACGTTGAGCAAGCGCTGCAGCTTGCAGAGGCCCGTGTCGCTGACCTCTACCTGGTTCGTTTGCAGATTCCTGCGCAACAACTCCGTGTCCGCCAGGTGGTGCAGGCTCAGTTGTGTCATGCGCTGGACGCTCTGCAAGAAGATGCGCCTGGGCATAGCTCGGTGCTGGATAATGTGCTGGTGGATGCTGCCGAGCAACCAATACTTGTTGCATTCTCGCAGCCACCTCCGAACGTACCAGCTCTGCACCGCACGCAAGACCACCAGCGGGCTGCGCAAGCCCCATTCGTCCAGCTTGGCCTGCAGCTGCTGGAAGTCCTTGTTCTCGCTGTGCCCGTGCGGCATAAAAAGGCACGCAAAACAGTACCCACGCTCGGCCTCGGGGTGCTGTTGCTCGTCCTCCAGCTCGGCCTGGCGGATGTCCTCGTACAGACACACCCGTTCGTACGCCGGAGCCTCCGGGGGGCCTTCGCCTCCCTCGCCCCAGCCCGGGGGGGCCTGGTCCGCCCCTCCTGGGTCCGCCCCTCCCGGCTCACTGTCGGCGGAGGGGGGTGGGGTGCCGAAACTACTCAGGGCGGCCGGATAGTGCTGCATGGCAGGCCGGCCAGGGGTGGGAGAGAGGGAGCAGCGGCACGGGAGAGGCAGGCTTTCTGCGCTGTTTGGCGGACTGGCCCCCCCCCACCGGCGCCGGCGGCCGGGTTTCCCCGCGCCCCCCCCCTCCCTTCTCCCTCCCCGCGGCCCGCCCCCCACCGGCGCCGACTGCTCTCCTCCTTCCCCTCCGCTCCGCCGGGGGCCGGCCACCCCGGCGAACCGGCCGGGGACGGAACGCCGGCCGCGGAGGGGAAAGAGAGGAGGCCCCTCCCCCCTCCCTTCCGCACCGCCCGGGGCCGGCCCTGCGGGCGTGCGCCGGCCACACTTGCCAGCCGGGGGTGGTCCCTTCCTCCTCGCCCCCCCCCCCCCCGCGCCGGCAGTCCGTCCCCGGCGGTGCTCGCCAACCCGCCGCCCTCCTCCCGGGCGGCTGCGGGGCATGCCCTGGTCTCTGCGGCGCCTGAGCCGCCCCCGCCCGGGGCCGGCGCCTGAGCCGCCCCCGTCAGCGCCTAGCGAGGAGGCCCTAGCGGCCTGGCGTGGCTGGGCACAGTGGGCCCAGGGGTCCCACAGCTTCCACGGGCTCCTGCGCACGCTAGCCAGCTTCTACTTCGACTGGCTCTGCCGCGCCAAGGGGATAGAATTTCTCGGGGCTGAGCTGCCCTGCATCCTGGGCCGGGTTTTCATGCGGCTGCGCTGGGGCCTGCCCGAATGCCAACAGCACCTGTGCCACACCCTCCACCAGGCACACCTGCGCCACGGCGACGCGGCTAGTTCGCTGCGGGACCAATGCGCCAGCCTGCTGGAGGAACCCGCCACCGGGGGGGCGCTGCCCGGGGGGGCGTGGGAACGGGACGCGCGGCCGGCCGCCGCGTTAGCGTCGTGGCTGGACGAGTCGGCCGAGCTGTACGCCCCCCTGGCGGGCTCCGATTCCGCCCGTTGGCCCCTGGCGCTAGTGATGCGCGCCGTCCTGAACTGGCACGTACAGGTGGCGGTGGCGGCCGCGCACGGGAGCCAGCACCAGACTCACTCGCACGTGCACTTGTTTCTGCACCAGCAGGCCCCGCTGTGGGAGGAACTAGGCTGGGGGGGCCGGCCCGTGGAGGAGTGGGGGGCCTCGCTAGCCGCCTGGGCCGCCAGGCAAACGCACTTGTACTGCTATGGCGAGCCAGGGGCAGCCGCGGGCCCCGGGACAGCCACCGCGCGCCCGTCCGGGGCTGGACCGGTGGCGGGCCCCGCCCCGGCCCCCGGCCGTGAGCTCGACCAGACCTTGTGCTTGCGTGCGTTCTGCTACCTCTTCCTGCCTTCGCTCGCGGCGCACCACCTGGGCGCCGACGTCGGCCGGCGGCTGCTGCGGCGTTGCCTGCACCAGGAGGGCCAGGCCGCGCGCCTGTACCACCTGGGAGCGGGGCCGGAGAGGCTGCCGGGCGAGCTGCTGAGCGCGCTGCTGCTGCAAGACATCCTAGCCGGCGGGGGCGTGGCACCCGGCGGTGGGTGCATGTACCAGCGGATCGGGGCGACCCTCCAGCGGTGGCGGCGCCTGCACGGGGGAGAGCGGCCCCCCCCGCCCGCGGCGCCCACGGCGCCCGGGCAGGGGAAGAAGAAGAAGCGGTGGGGCCGCCCCCCCGCCCCCCTCCCGTTCCCACCCGCGGCGCCGCGGGCGGGCGGTGGGGGCGGCCGCCCGCCCCCGAACGGCCCCCCGCCCACGGGCGGCTCCCCTCCCGACCAGTGGACACCCTTCCGTTGCCAAAAAGCACGTGTAAGTAGTAACGGCCCGTGATGCTGACCCCGCCCCCTACCGGAACCAACGGAACCAGCGGACCCAGCGGCCTCTTCGACCCCGCCGCCGCCACGCGCCCAGCGGGACACGGAGGGCCCGGGCCCGCCCCGTGCGCCGTCTGTGGACAGCACGGCGGCGGCCGGCCGAGCGAAGCCGAAGCCACGAGTTTCCATCCCTGGACCGAGCAGCCGCTCCTAGCCGACCAGTGGTACTGCGGAGCCTGCCTCCGGCGCGAGCGGCGGCAGGCGGCGCGGCGGCTGTGCCTGGAGCGCTGCATCGTGCTGCGACCGGAGGTTCAGCGCACTCTCGTGGCGCGGGTTTACCGGGCTTCCAGTAAAGCACTAGACCTCGACTGGCGCGTGGTGGCCCTGTGGGTAGGCTCCGTGGCAGCGCTCGCCCGCGATCCCGGCGGAAACCAACGCCCCATCCTGGTGTACGGCCCGCACGTCTGCCTGCGGACGCAACGCGGGGGTCGCATTTTGGAGAAGGTCCTGCCCTACGACAACTTTGTCCAGCAAAACCCGTACTTCTTCCGGCGTGCCCATGCCTTTCTGGCCGTGCGGCGCAGCTACGTCTCCCCGGGGGAAGAAGCCCGCGGGGGGCGCACGACCTGCGCGCCGGCCAGCCTGTACCTCTGGCCGGACCTGTACGACCCGGCCAGCCGCCGGTACTTCGACCGGCTCACGGCCCCCGCCGGCGCCCCCGCCGGCGCCCCGGCCCCGGCCGCCGCGTGACTGCGCTCTAGGCGCAGCTACGACCGACCACCAGCAGGGCCTGGCGGTGCGCAGAGGTGTGTCTGGGCAGAGATGGGGGGGACGAGGGGGGAGAGCAGAGCCGCGCCGCGCTCGGTCCCCCGGCCACCCCGTCCGCTAGCGACTGGCAGCAAAGAAGGAACCTCTGGCTCGTGGGTCGGTAGCCATGGAGACGAAGCAGGAGGGGCTCAGGTGGGGCTCGTGGTTGCTGCCGCCCGTACGCGAGCACGTCTTTCGTAGCGCCTGGCACTTCTTCCTGCACCTGTGGACCAGAGAGGGCGGCGGCGCCGGCGGGTGTATAGCCAGGTTGGCAGCGCTCCTGCAGCGCGGGGCCGCCTGGCGTTTTTGATTTTTGACTTGCTTGGGCGAGGACGTCCTGGGGTACGTCTATTCCCTACAGCGGGACGGGGTGGCTGGCCCACCCGGGCCGGCGACGCCGTGCCCGGCAGGTGGTCGGCGGAAGGTGGAGGTGAGGGCCCCCAGGCACTGCTGTACCAGCTCAGGGCGGCAGTTTCCGACCAGCCACGGGTGGCCTGGCTGGTCTCCCACATTATACGCGACACCGACAGGATCGCTCAGGGGGGTTCATGTTTGGCATACCCTGCGCTGCTTGAGCCGCCCAGGAACAAGCGGGCTACGACTGGGCACAAGAAGAGAGCTGGCGCGTCTTGGCAGGACTTCACCCCCCCGAGCTGCTGGTCTCCGACTTCGGTAGCGCTTCGTATCTAACCTCGTGCCCCAACAAAGACCAAGTGCTAACCAACCTGTGTACCTTCCTCCGTGGCTCTAGCCCCCCCCTTCTGTCTGTTGCAAGAGATCGAAAGCAAGGTTGACGCGGTTAAGAGTACCTCTACGCCTTGGGTGCCGCTTGGCCTGGGCGGAGTGGCCATAGTCCTGCAGCAAGGGTTTGTTTCCTACGCAGTCCGGCTGCACCAGGACAAGGGCATTCACCTAGAAGACGAGTGGGTACTGTGGCGGAAAGAAGGTGGCCGGAGGAGGCGCCGGGGGGGGGGCTGCTGCTGGGGACGCCGCCCGCCGGGGTACCGCAGACTTTCGTCTACGCAGCGGAAGATTTCTAACGCCGAACGGACCTATGGGTGGCCACGGTCGGGAGGCAGTGGTAGGCCGCCAACGCCGACAAGGTGTGACTGTCTGAGGTCGCTCCAAAGTAAGAAAGAAAGGGAAGTATTTCTTTAATAAAAGCTTAACCTACTTACTTGTATACGACTTAGTGCCAGAGTCTACTCATTCGACACACCACTCAAGCCGCAGACGCATTTGTGCGCCTCGTCGCTATGGTTGAGCTCGCCGCACTGGTCGCAGGGGTAGTAGCAGCAACTGTCGCACCCAAGTTTTGTAATTCTTTCCATGGCCAATCTGTGAGGCTCTGCTATGGAACTCGCGCCTACCAAACCCTGGAGCAGCGTCGAATTCAAGGCACGGAGCTCGTCCTCCTTGCACTCCGCAGCCCGTCGCAAAAGCCTCACCAATTTCTCCTCGGAGCTCGCAATGTCTTCGTACACTTGGCGGCACTGCTGGCGTTGCTTGCACCAGCGTTCATCGACGGGCTTATCACTACGCAAAACCAACGCGAACTCTTGGACCGTCGGCGTTGTCTTGGCTTTCTTGGTCGAGCCGGCTGGCTTGCCAGCACCCCCAGAGCGCTGGCGCTTGGGGTTCACGGCATCTGCTTGGTACAGAGACTCCCCGGGCGCCATTCCACCAGTTGTAGCCATGCCTGCTGTCTTCACTTGCGACGGCATCGTCTATACTATACCAGGGACAGAATCAAAACCACGCTAAATCAAGCACAGAGAAAAAGCAAAAGACACGACGAGCACAAGGAACGAGGGAGAATAGAGGGAAGGGCAAGTGGGAAAGAGGATGGTGATGGTGTGATCCTCTTCTGCCCTGGTCAACATTGCAGATTGTGGCCTGATTTGTGAATCTTTTTTGCCAGCGTGTCGAGAGGGGGTGCGCTCCGCCGGGCGCAGGCGGTCCGTCGGCACGCAGCGCGCGCCCGCGAGGGAGGGGGTGGGCGCTCCGCCGGGCGCAGGCGGTCCGTCGGCACGCAGCGCGCGCCCGCGAGGGGAGGGGGGAGGCGCTCCGCCGGGCGCAGGCGGGCCGTCGGCACGCAGCGCGCGCCGCCAGCCTGGCGCGCCCGGGCGTCGCTCGCTCGGGCCTGCGTCCACCAGGCCATTATTCGCTTCGGTCGGAGTGTCCCAGAGAGGGGCTGCCTCTTCCCACGGCCCTTCTTGCCACCCTCACCGTGGCTACCCACCACTTACGTCACCCCCTGCCACCCTCACCGTGGCTACTCACCACTTACGTCACCCCCTGCCACCCTCACCGTGGCTACTCACCACTTACGCCACCCCCTGCCACGGCTGCGCTCTACTCGCTTAAACCTTTACCGTGACTACTCTCACTTCTTCACGCCACTCTTACCGTGACTACTCTCATTTCTTCACGTCACTCTTACCGTGACTACTCTCACCCCTTCACGTCACTCTTACCGTGACGGCGGCTCACTCACCGCAGCCTGTCACCTCCAGCTTGGGGCTCTCGCGGGGGCGCCGTGTCCCCGGCCGCGCGGGGCGAGGAGGCCGCGACTGCGGCGGGCGCGACCGAGCCACCCCCGGCGAGGAGGAAGGCCCGGCACTCCTGCAGCAGCTCCGCCGGGGTCTGCGTCGTGTAGGAGGTGACCAGGACGAGCCACTGGTCGCAGGCGGCGGCCGTGGGGGTCTCGACCGCCACGGGGCTGGCTTCTTCCCCCGGCGGGTTCAGCAGGCACCGCCGGCAGGCCAGACACTCGAGCGGCCTAGCCGCCACGAGGCGGGCGGCCCCACCCCCCAGGTCCTCGAGGTCGAAGACGTTGGTAGGGCACACGGACCACAGCTCCAGCGCGCGTGGTGCCGGGAGCGGGCGTGGCTGGACCTGGACGCTCGACACCTTGCGGGGGGTGAGGAGCCCCTTCTGCCAGCGAGAGTCCCGGGAGGCATAGCCCTTGGTGACCCACAGCCGGACCCAGACCTCCTCGCCCGGCAGGAGACGGCAGAGCACCTGCCGTTCGCCGCCGGCGGCCACCCGCGCTGCCGGGTAGCCGGGCACGGGGCGTAAGTGGGCGAGGGACACCTCGGTCACGCCCCAGCAGGCCTCCAGCGCGCGCAGCTCGTCGTCAGTGAAGAGGTCGAGCTCCTTTTCCTCGTCCGGTGGCGGCGGGGGTTCCGCGTCGTCCAGGTCGGCCGGGCGCAGGCCTAGGCCCGCCAGCACGGCCTGGGCCGCCAGCCGCCCGGCCTCGGTTTGCTGCAGCGCGCGGGCGGACTCCTGGTCCAGCCGGGCCAGGGCCTGCGCGCGCGTGCGGCCGGACTCCGCCCGCAGGGCACCCAGCCTGTCCCGGAGCAGCGCCAAGGACGGGGTGGCGGGGGGGCGGCCGCCGGGTGGGCTACCTTGAGTTCCAGCATCGCACTGTTGGCGGGCGTCAGAAACGAGGGCGTAGCCTGCTCCCAGGGCACGACGGGCAGGCCGGCCAGCACGGCCGGTGCCATGTCTACCCGCACGCGCTCCAGCAGCTGCACGAGGTCCAGGTTACCCAGCGAGTTGAGCGGCTTCGACAGGACCTCGACGTAGCTGACCGCGGCGGCCGGCAGGAAGTACAGCGCCTGCAACAGGGCCTGCGGCAGCAGCGGCGTCTGCACGCCTGCCAAGAGGAACGCCGCCGTGCGTCCGTCCGCCGGCAACGAGGGTAGATGGGCGGCGGAAACGCTGACCGCCCGCGCGGCGCGCCGGACCTGCGACCCGCTGAACCGGGCCCAGGCCTCCTGGTCCATGCGCCGCGGGCGGAGAGAGGGGAGGCGGCGGCCGGGCCTGCTTGATTCTGGCCCCGGGGGGCCGCGCGCAGCCCACCCCAGACACTCAGTCGGTCCGCTCCTCTCCGCGCCCCGTCCCCTGGCCCTGCCCCCCCTCCGCCGCCCCTACCGACACGCCCCTTCACTCCGCGGTAGGGAGAGAAGGGGCGGGGCCGCAGCAGGGCGAGAGTACACGGGCAGTGGCGGAGAGGGGGGGGGGTGGGGCGCCCCCTAGTGTAAAGGAAACCCGTGGCCAGAGGGAGAGCCAAGGCCATCCACGCCAAGCCGCGGCCTCTCTGCGTACTCAAGGAGAATGAGCGCGGCCGCCGCCCCCCCTGTGAAGAGACACAAGGCCGAATCCCAAGCCCTAGCCCCACCCCCGGACCAGACCCGCGCCGAACCCCCGGCGGACGAGTCGCTACACCCGTTGGGGCCCAGATTCGTCTGCACCAGGAGCTGCCGCGATTGCCGGCGGCCAGCGCAATGTGCATTCTGCC
Source organism: Paulinella micropora (assembly GCA_019918135.1). Lineage (NCBI taxonomy): Eukaryota > Cercozoa > Imbricatea > Euglyphida > Paulinellidae > Paulinella > Paulinella micropora. The sequence continues at coordinate 70,494 of WBZZ01003162.1, read as the reverse complement.
GGCCGTGCCGGCTGTTTAGCCTGTTCCAAGAAAGACGTCACTGCTCAGCCGACACGACACAAAAGGTTGAGAGATTTGTATTAGCGGAACAGGTCATGCTGGCGGGAGCCGAGCCGCTTCGCGTACACAAGCTGGTTCCAACGAGGGTAGCGCTCTCGGAGGCCGGGGCAGTGCAGGAGTGGCTGCGCTCCTTTTCCTTGTTCGTCACGACGGCGGAAAAGTTTGACATGTGTAAAATTGGCCAAGGCCAGGAGGCGTGCCAAACGGAACAGAGTCTGGACAATTCTGTTCTGCTCCTGCAACAGCACGGGCTGGTGCTCAGAAAGGTCGATTGCAAGCCCCGCGCGCTGCCGCGCTCCTCGCAGAACGTCCCGGCGGACTGCGTAGAGTACCTGTATTTGCAACACTCGCTAGCCGCGCAGGGGCTTGCCCCTAAGGTGCACGGCTACCTTCGGGTAGACAAATAACAGCGAGCGGTTTAATCACAGCGAATGCGGGATTAACAGGAACTACATTAACGGCCAGCGGGTTGATAACTGCTAATGCAGGAGTTGACTTAAAAAGCCAAAAAAAAAAACGAATTTATTAACACCAACGGTTTCAACAGACGGGGTGAACAAAACTTATGTAGATACATTAGACGGGCAGAACGTAAAACTAACATTTAACGGAAAATTGGCGACTTCATTAGGCATCCCGTGTATAGTAGGTAGGAATTCAAAGGGAACAGGAGCAACAGGAGGTTTAGAGTTATACGGAACCAGTGCCAATCTAAATGGCCCTCACATACAAGCATTCATTCATTCATCTGTTTATCCTATATTTCAACAATTAAATTGGAGCACGGACAATATAAACTTAGCTTTTGATGCTTATTTTGACGGCACGAACTGGAAATCAAGCAACACCGGCTCAAACCTTCTAATTCAAAAAGGTGGTAAACTCGCTTTTTATTATAATTCAGGAACAACGGTGGGAAACAATATATCTTGGACTGAGGCGATGAACATTAATACGTCGGGAGATTTAAGCATCACAACAGCATCCAGCGGTTCTTTAACATTTTGAAAAAGACCCGCCGCTACTTACGACCGACAAATATTTTGAAATCGGGGGGATATACAAATTATGGAGTAGTTTGTGCGTCAACTGGTTTGGTTCATGCTTGGACTACTTCAAACTCTTCAAGTGAGCCTTCTGGAAGTTATAATTATATTCCGCTTAATGGTGCTTGGACAAACTCATCGGATAGGCGATTAAAATCATATATTAAGACATTAGACTGCGGGAATTGTTGCGAGAAACTAATGAAAATAAATTGTTGTTCGCATTATTGGAAAACGGACAAGAAAGAAAAAAAGAACCACGGATTTATTGCGGACGAAGTAAAAAAAATATTTCCCGAATTTGTATCCGAAAGCGGAATGAAAGCGGATGACGGAGACGGCTACCTTGAAGGTATAACATATACGGACTTCATTCCAATATTAGTCAGTTATTTTCAACATTTAACGGAAAAGGTGATTAATTTAGAAAAAGAAAATAAAACTTTGCTTAATATATTACAAGACCAAGCAAACCAATTAGCAGAAATTAGAGTGGCCACACTTCCTCCGTAAGGACAAGCCCTTACAATCCCAATATAGTTTTTGAGATCGTAAGTGGTTTTTGAAAAAAAGCACTTACAATGCCTCCTAGATTACATCCACCACAACCAATCATAGAAGTAGATGGCGAACTGACACCAGAGTTGAAGAACCGCGTGCTAGATGTCCAAATTAAGCAGCAAGAAAAAAAATTAGACCACGAATACGAAGACAACTGGGATTGTTGTATGACTAAGCGAAAAACTGACAGCAGACTTATTAAGTATCTGTTTCAAATGGGTATCATTATCGATTATAACCCTTTGTATCGTGAGGCTATCTGAAAAGAACTTACCGTGTGAGGTTGCCAACACTTATGTAGGTATTTTAACACTATTGATTGGCATCTGCCTTCCATCGCCTTCTAGTTCAAAGAAGTGAACATTCATACAAATGTATTTTATACCAAGAAGCATCACTACCTGAGCACATTAAAGGAATGGTTTCATCAAAACTAACACACCAATCACTCATCGGCTTATAAGAGCATTTAAATTTTGTTTCTATTCCTTTTTGAATACAATAAAAACAGCTTTCATTTTTTTATCGCTTACCCGTGAATAGAAATCAGGCGGTCCGTCCTAACACAGAGCACACAAATAATAATATTAATAACATAATATATTATACAACATATAGAAACAACAAATCGCAAATGACGGATTTCAAATACCAAAAGATTATTTTTCTAAGTAATGATTTTCCAGGCGGGCTTAATGGTAGCAAGTCATTTGACAAAAACATTCAAATGAACTTTACCCCAACCAGAATGAATGTTAAGTTTGTCCACTATATGAACAATACGACGGAAACGAAAACAAAAATCCTTTATATGGACCGCATTGGGATTATTGGAACATTCGCTGATAGCAACACTGCGAACATTTCCAATCTCGGCTACAACTTGGGAGTAGTAGGCTGGACAGATGGTCAATACACTTTTAAAGTGCTTAAAACAGACAATGGCAATATTGAGACCGACCAGCTAGCTGGAAGAATTGTTATTTGTTTAGAATTTCTCGCTTGACAAAGTAGGGACACCCTAGAACCCGCATTTCTCTGATTTTTGGTGAAGCTTTTTAAAAAAAGGTTCATATAGCGATGGAGAAAATCAATAATGTAAAAGTGAAACCAGTCAAGCAAAACGGCGATGGAGACAAGTTGGCAAAAGGATATAAGTTATTTGATAAACCGTATGCTAATATTTTTCTTCTCGCTCGCAAGAAGAGTGGCAAGACGACCGCACAGACGACCGCACTGTTCGAAATCCTAAAACGAACAACTGACAAAAAGACCCGCATTGTCATTATAGCCAGCACGATACACAAGGACCACATATACAAAGAAATGGTTAAGCACTTCAAGAAGAAGGGAAACCCGATGGCAATATACACATATTTGAAAACGGACGGATGCAGTGTGATTGATTACGAGTTGGACAAGCTCAACAAGCCAGACGATGAGCAAGAAGAAGGCGAGGCTGTGCAAGACGAGAAAGAGGGAGAACCGAAGCCGAAGTTTATTTATTTTGGAAAAGAAGAGAAGAAGAAGCAGGATGGAGGCGAAAAAGTGGAGAGACCGAGTGAATACATTACACCAGAAGTCGTTTTCGTGCTAGATGATTTGGGTAGTGTGTTGAGGGATAAGTCTGTGAGTGATTTTTGTAAAAAAAAAAAAATAGGCATTATAAAAGTAAGGTGATTATGAGCTCTCAGTATCTTAACGACTTACGGCCTGAGGCGATTAAACAGCTGGACTACCTTCTTATTTTTCCTGGTCAGTCTCAGGATAAGATAGAAATCGTGTATAAACATCTGGACCTCGGCTACGACCTAGACTACTTCATTGAAAAATATCACGAGGCGACGAAAGAGAAGTTTAACTTTTTGTATGTTGATGCTGTATCGGACGAACTGAGGCAAAATTTCAACTATCGCTTGCGATAGTCAATTGTCCCGCTTGCGGGCCTAATTTTAACAAAAGATTTTTGTAATTTATTATTAATTATTTTTTTTCATATATTATAATGGTCGTGAAAACAACAAGGGTTGAAGTCATTCCAACAGTTGGAAAAATAACAAGAAACTCAAACACAATGGCGGGCGGAAAAAAAGAAAACTGGTCGCAAGAAACAAAAGGGTTGTGGACAAAAGGGAAGGAAAGTAAATTGGGAAAAGGTCGGCAATACATTTAGGAATATTAATAACTATTTGAAAAAAGACGAAACAATCTCTCGCTTCGCTGGTGCTTTGGATAGAGTTGGTGTTCCTTATGCTGGCAAAGTTCAAAAAGTTGCGAGCGATATGGGATATGGAAAGCAACGAGGCCGTGGAGCCCTTAAATTTTAAAACCCCACGGTGGTTCAAATAATATTGAAAACAGTTTTATTTGTTTACTAACAATATACAATGGTTGTAAAAAAACCTCGAAAGAAACCTAAACAACGACCGCCGAGGATATACAGAACGAAAGATGGTCGGCCATATATCAAAGTAAAAGGCAAACGAGCATATCTAAACTTTGGAAAGAAAACAAATGACTTATCAACACTTCAAATTGTTAAGCTGTTTATGAAATATTTGAACAAACCAAAAGCAAAGAGGGCGAAGACAAAGCGGGAAGACAAGAAAAAAGTTCAAAGCTTGTCAGAGATTGAACAGAACACAAGAACCGCAATTCAAGACCACTTAGACAAACTTAAACAAGAAAAGTATGAAGGTATTGAGGCTATTGATAAAAAGGAAAAGTCAGCACGGGAGGAAATGGAAGCGGAGAAGAAAAGGCAAGAAAGAAAAGACCTAGCCGATGCGAAGGAAAGAAAAGATGTGTTGGACAGAGAACATAAAAGAGAACTGGCGGAGGCGAAGGAAAGGCAGGAAGAAAAGGATAGGGAGATGAAAAAGGAACAACGACTTATCCAGGAACTAAATGCTGAACGACGACATAGACAGGGTTTATTAATGGCACCAATCGCCCCACCTATGATACGACCGCCACCACCTCCTCCACCAGGACGACCTCCACCAAGGAAAAGAAGAGGTGTAATTGTAGAGGATTTACAAGACAAAGAAGAACTCAAAAAGACGAAGAAAGAAAAATTAATTGATAATATGCTTGATGAGAAAATGAGAAGGAAACGGAAAGGAAAAGATAATAACGAAACTATTGTTAATAAACTACGACAACTAGGTACTACAATTCCAGATGTTAAACCTCCGAGGGGGGCGATAAACTATAAGGATATGTCAAGAATTTGGCTTTACAAAAGTAAAATTCCCGCAAGTGAAACAGCCACATCGCCAAAGCAAGCTTGGCAAAATCTTAATATGTGGTTGGAGTTTGCGATAGAAAATAAAAATAAAGCTAAAAAAGAAGAAGAACCAGAAGACCCAGTTAATGAAGAGCCTACCGTTGAAGAGCCTGATGATGGAAAGACGGAGGCAAAGACGGATGAAAAGACGGATGAAAAGACGGATGAAAAGACAGATGAAGACAAATATGTGGTAGATAGTTCAAGTGGAGAGAGGGGGATGGTAGAGCGGGAACTGGACGAGGATTAAGGACGAATGAAATAGACGACATAATGAAAAAACATACTTGGTATTTGGGCACGATAGCAAGCGACCAAATCAACAAGTTAAAACCAGAAAAAAGAAAGAAGTATGGTTTTATTATGAACACACAAAAAAGTTCGCAACCAGGTCAGCATTGGATGGCTGTTTGGGTAAGCATGGCGAAAGAAGTGTTGAAATCTACGACCCGCTAGCAGAATATCAGCCGACGGACCTTTTTCAACAACAGATGAAACAGCTAATAGATAAAAGCCGACCCGATAGTTATTTATCAATGAAGGTTAATCAAGTAAAACAACAGAGTGATACGAGTGATACTTGCGGATGGCATAGTATGCGGTTTCTTTTAGAGCGAGCGAAAGGAACCGGTTTTAAATTTGCCAGCGGATGGACTGACTTGAAGGAGAAGGAGGCGGAGGAGTTAAAAGCACAGAACGGCTACGGCTTTGATACCTTTATTTAGACCCCGCCAGTAAAATAAAAATATATTTTAGAATATATAATATACTTGGAGGTGCGGAGGCGAAGTCTCTGCGATGGATTACCGAGGTGGCAGGAGCTCTAACATTTATTACATAAATAGCAAAAATAGGATAAACGGCACAGACAGCGATTTCACTCACTCCATTGATATGTTAGATAACCCAACACATTGTAAAATACTTCATATCTATGTGCCGAAATCGTATTACTCTGTGGCAAGTCCTTACAACACTTTTACTCTGAGTGAAGATGGATTTGAGGCTCTCATTGCGATACCTGAGGGCAACTACACGATGAATAACTTAAAAAATAAGCTGGCCGAGGTGCTAACAGCAGAAAGCCCAAACAACTACACATACACAATAACGAGCAACAATACAAACACCGACCCAGAAGACGGCAAGTTATTATTTACCGTAGCGGGCAACCTAGGAATTCAACCGCGGTTTATATTTGATGGCGAAACTCGCATCCACGAAGTTATGGGTTTTGACCGTAGCTCAACATATTTCTTTGCTAATAATAACCTAAGGTCGCCGAATGTTATAATCTTGACTGGTGAAAAAACATTGTATCTACAAAGCGACCTCATTGGGGAAGGTGATAATCACGTATTACAGGAAATATACACAGCAAATGAAATCCCGTTTGGCTCTGTTATCTACGACGGCTCGAGAAGTGAATACGGAAAACGACTATCTACAAACTCAAACAATGTGTATCGGTTTTACTTGACTGACGAAAACGACCAACCCATTAACCTCAACGGTCTCGGCATTGTCATGACATTATTGATTTACCGCAAAACGAATTATTTTAATTTATTTACTTCATTTTTTAATATGCTCAAAAACAGGTAGGGGCCTGCTCCCCCTACAACCCCGCAGGAGGTTAGTAGTGTAATTTAATTATTTATTTATTTTTTTGTCTATAAGATATAGAACCTTTTGAAAAAGCAAAAAGAAAAAATGTCATTCCAATACGGTGGCAAACTAGTCCATCAGTCCAAGGAACTGCTTACTGGAAAGTATGAGTTGAATAAACTTACCAGCCGTGACGGGTCAGCGAATATTACTCTCACCACCGCGGGTGGAAATGAAAGCACCTTTGAAATCCCTACTCGCCCTTTGAACCTCGCGAGGTCTGTGTTGCGATTTACTTACACCCCTGCGACATCTGTGGGTTATAATCGTATATTTATGGACTGTCTATATATGATTAGAACGATTGAATTAAGAACCCGAAGCGGATTGTATTTGTGTAATCTCCAAAATGTCGGCAACTACACAAAGATTGTATGGAAGCCTGATATTAGTTATCAAAAGTTTATGTCTCTTGAAAATCACGGGGCGGGTCAATCTAGTGGTGGAATGCTACAAAAGTGTAATGCTCCCACCACATTTGCAGCAAAAGCAACAAGTTATGCTAGAATTAATTCTATGAACACCGCAGCGGTTGCGGCAGTTGGAAATGTTGCCGCACACACTGCTATCGCAACAGGAGGTGGAAATACTTATACTGATGCTGCGGTTAATGCGGCAATTACCGACCTTGAAGGAAAAATCAACATTGTCAAAGACAACCTTCGTGCCTTATCTACTACCATACAAGCAGAACTGGCTGATGCCTTTGACCATCCTTCTATTACAGCTCGTCGTCATAATGACTTGCTCGTTGCTAATGGAACTGGTAATGCTAGTTTTGTCAATGTGGCATACGAAGAAGCAAAGTATTTTGAAGGAGGAACTAATGCGACCACTGACCCAGTTATCAATGTTAAACTTCCTTTGAGTATGCTGTTTGGCACCATTTTTGAATTGGATAAGACTATCGGCTTCAATGAAATCCTGGACTTGCAAATTGTGTGGGAAGGAACTAACCGTGCTTTCTTCTATGGAACAGATGCAAAGAGTGTTGCGGGCGGAGCCACTGCGACTATTGATGGAGCGACTGTTTCAAACTTAAACTTGTTCCTGTCCGTGGAAACAGACCCACATGTAATTCTTGGGGTCCAGGAAAAGATTGCGGGTGAGGGCTTTCCATTTAAGATTGAGTATTCTATCTCGTGGAAGCAAAATCTTCAAACTCAACAACAAAACTATGTCATTAAGATGAACCGCTCGCAGGGTGAGAGAATTCGTCGTATATACACTTCTGCTTTCAACAACACTGAGAGTTCAAATACCGCTTTTGATAATGATAACAGGGCGGATGCGAAAATTATTTCTTATTATACAACACTTGATGGGACCCGCCTTCAACAGTTTGATATTGACACTTCTGAGAATGAGGATTATATGATTTTGAAAGATAAGTTGAAGGGAAGTGCTATTTTGAATTCTGATGTCTATCATTACAACTGGTTCCACGTTGATACTTGGGACAATAACCGCCCGCTGTGTGATACGAATACTGACGGCTATGAGGTAAGCGGTTTGAGCCTAGACACCGAAAGGCGATATGAGTTCGTTTCTACCACCGCGGGAAACAATCTCAACCATTACACTTATGCTATTCTTCAACGAAGTGTGCTTGTTAAGGGAATTGAAAATATTATGTCGTAGGTCTCCACCAGTTAGGTAAGAGGTAGTAATTAATTTTTGATAGTTAATTTATTTTTTATTATAATATACAAAGCTTAAATAAACATTTTTGAGGTTGTAGGAGGTTTTTTGTAAAAAAGCTCCTACTATGACCTCTCACCAACGAAATTTGATAGCCCAAAATCCTGACGGAGACTTCGTAAATGTCAAAGTCGGATATGATGGAAGTATTGAAACCGATAATATGAAATCAGCTTTCGGCGAAGCATTAACTAGTCAATTAACACCAGTTGTTCAGGAGATTTTCCCCTATACCGTTAATACACTGATATGGACATTAACTCAAACTAATGCGACAGTTTCATTAATGCAAATATGGCAGAATTGAAAACACAAGCGAACAATACTGCGAGTGCTATAATGATGAGCAAGAGAAGAATAAAGTATCGGACTGGTATGGGGGTAGTAGCCCGCTTCACTGCTTTATGGACGACTGATGATACGAAAACATATTATTTGTGTGTAGAAATTGGTGGAAAGTGATTTTTCAAATGGTTTCTATTTTTATAAAACTGATGTTGGAATGATTATTCTACAAGCCAAAGAAGGAGCAACTACTTATATCCCGCAAGCAACCTGGGATGACCCTTGTGATGGAACCAAAGCTATGCCTGTCATTCTTTGGAATAAGGGAAATGTATTTCAAATTCAATTCCAGTATTTAGGATTTGGTGCTATACGGTTCTATATTGAAAATCCGACGACTGGCAATTTTCAATTAGTTCATACGATTAAGTATGCGAATGCCGATACTGGTGTCAGTCTGCGAAACACAACATTACCATTTACCGCACTAATGAGGAATGATGTTTCTATTGGAATTCAAAACCTTAAAACCGCGAGTGTTGGGTTATTCAGAGAAGGAACTAACACTATTAATTCAAGCATATTAAACGAAGCGGAAGGAAGTAAGGCAGCGAGCACTACGGAAAGCCCAATTCTCAGCATAAAAAATAAAACAACTTTTAATGGTGGTGCTACGAATTATTCAATCGTTTATCCATCTCTCGTGAGCATATCAAACGAAGACACAAAAGTTAACATAGTGCGAATTGTAAAAACGACTGGGGCACTTACGGCGGAGAACTTCGTTGATATTGATGTCACAACTTCAATCGTATCAAAGGATACTAGTGCGACCGCTCTTGGTGGTGGTGCCACTATAACGGATGTTATTCTAAAACTGTATGTTAATGCTACTTCTAGCCAGCTTATTGACCTGCGAACTTACGACATTCAACTTTCTCCTGGGGAAAATCTAACATTTTTACAAAAGTCTGTATAAACTCCCAATAATGGAGGAAATGTGAGTGTTATAGTTAATTTCGTAGAAGACCACTAATTGAAATAATAATTAATTTTTGTAATATTTTTTTCTAATATAATAATATAGTAATATGTATCGTCGTAAGTTGTTCATCATTGGAGGTAGGCGGTTTCTAACAAAAGCATCCATCAAATCCCACATAAGAAGACTTATAAGCAAATATAACGATGGAGAAAGACTGAACCCAAAAGATAGCAATTTCGTGCGAGACCTGATAACCCATCACCCTTGTCTAAAAGATGGCATCATTAATGTTGAAAGTAATTTGACGACTGGGAGAAAACACTTTCGTGTAAATGGCAAGCCGTTTTCGTGGAATTGTTGTGTTGACCTCATAGGGCTTAGCAAATTTAAAAAATGGCGAGAGTGATAAAAGAAGCGAGCAGGAATACGATAAGACCGCAAATACAAGAATATCTTGACATTATGGCTATTGATGTATTTGTAGAACCCAGATACATATGCGAAATAAGTGGAGATATATATGAGCGGGTTGATGTCCACGTAGACCACCACTTTGACATCATACAATTCAAAGATATACTTAAACAATATCTTGAAGTGAATAGAGAAGTAGAAGTTGAAGACAACGTTTTGAAAGAACCTCATTTTACTAAGTTTAGTGATTTCCACAAACAGAAAGCAATACTGCGAATAATAAAAAAAAGAAATCAATATTAGAGGGTTTGCTTATCTCCTTCTACTGTAAATACTTTTTCACTTCATCTTTATTCTTAAACCACGGCTGTTGAACTAGCCATTCAAGATATTCTTTGTCAATCTTGGCAACATCTTCATTTTTTTTATGTATATATTTTCCATATTGTAGAACTTTATCTACTTCTTCCTCTTCATCGGGAATTTCTTTTTTTTGCTTCGGCTTCGCTCATTGTTAGGTTGTATATTATACAAAATTTATTTATTATAATCATAAATATTTTTTCATTTCATCTTTATTACTACACCACGGTTGACGAACTAACCATTCAATGTATGGCTTATCAATCTTTGCAATGTCTTCTATTTTTTTTGCTCTTGTATTTCCCGAAATGAAAAGTGTCTTTTGGCTGTGTATTTCTCATTTCTTCAATCGCTTTTATTTCGTCGTGGATTACCTTTTGAACATCTTCCAACGAGAAGGATTTTTTTCACCTTCAATGGAAAGTTTTTGGAACTTCTCGCACAGTCTCGTGAGGGTGGACATAGTAGGGGGGTGTATATAGTAGGTAGTATAAAAAAATAAAAAAATTAAATAATTAATATATGAACCGTGCGATGAGTGAGTGGATAAAGTTCGTTAAGGCTTACTCCGTCAAACACAAAATAAGCTACAAGGAGGCATTGAAAAAGGCGAGCAAAGAATGGAAAGGACAAGCCCTTTCAAACCCTCAGCGGGGTCGTAGGGGGAGCAGGCCCCTACAAGGAGGCAGTGCTGAGTTGTCTGAGGATGTCTATTTGTCGCGGTCAGAACGAAAAGGACGGATGGAAACCAGTCGCTAGCAAGAAAAATCAACAGTGTATGAAAAAGATGGCAAAGTGATTGTAGCATTTAGAGGCTCGGTAGATAAGCGAGACTTACTCACAGATGTCGCATTAGTAAAGGGAGTATTAAAAAGGACCCCGAGATATAAAGAAGAGCAGAAGCTGGTTGACGAAGTAATAAAAAAATATGGTAAGGATAATGTAAGAGCTAACTGGTCATAGCCTTGGAGGAACGATAGCGAAAGATTTAAGTCGACAAACTGGTGTGAAGGCGACCACATACAGTAAAGGCAGTAGCACAAAAGACCTCATTGAAGGAATGATTGACAGAGTAGCTATAAAGGTAAATCCGAAAGGGAAGAGGGCGAAGACTGCGAAGCTAACCACGAGCTACCGAACCGCATTTGACCCTGTATCATTGTTAGGGGCGACGGCGGTAAATACTAAGTTAGTGAAACCAAAAAAGGGAATTCATGCAATTAGGAGCTTCAAAGGTAAAGGAGCCAAAAAAATGAACCTTTTTTTAAAAAATCTTCACCAAAAACTTGGGGGTTTAACTTCTGATTTGAAAGCCGAGCGGGATGCTGTCATTATCGTTTCATTAACTTGTTTTTTAACATTCGTCATACGTAAAATGCTAAAATGTGGGCCTTGTTGTTGCTTTTTGTTTCTATCATGTATTTTTTTCATTTGGAAATCCTTTACATTTTCAACCGACCCGCCTTTGTCCATCTTATCAAATGTATCATAGTTTAGCTGATTAGCATCTAAGCCTTTACCCCTAAAATGGAAATATCTTTTAACTCCATTTTCGGCTGTTTCTATTTTAAATCCTTTTGAAATATGCTTTAAGTCGTTCTTGGTCATTCCTTCCGTAAAGGCGTCCTTCGTCGTAATTTCTAACATATATAGTTTTGGTGCTATCCACACACCTTTTATAATCTTACATCCATCGCCTAAGTCGTCCCCTATACCGCCAAGTTTCTTGTTACCCATATTCTTGATGTATCTAGCACATCTCGCATGGATTTGTAAGCTGTCTGTGTCGGTGTAGTAGAAATCATCTTCAATGCTTCTGTTCGGGTTGTATAGTTGAACATAATTCGTCTGCTATATGCTAGTATGAATGCCCCGTAGTGTGAAGGCTTTGTTATGCTACTCTCTAATAAGATTGGATTGCGAGGTAAGCCCGATATGTGCCATAAATCCTTTCCTTCTTTATCCGTAAATTTAACAATGTCAGTTATTTGATTACTATTCCAGAATTTCCAGTACTCTTCATTAGTTTGTATATATGTTGTTATTGAAGGTATTGGTCTCTGTATCATCTTACCGTATAGACTATTCATAAACAGCTTGGCGAGCAGATATTGCGGGCTACCTTTCTCCGCGTTTTCCTTCGCCTTAAACATATCGTCTATGTATTTGGCGAAGACACATTGAGATTTTACGGTGTAGTATCCTTTATGAATGCGGACTTCATATCCTTCGGCTACCATATCCTCAATATCTACACTCGTCAGCCATTGGTCCTTCATATCTTCTAGTCGCCATTTAAGAGACCCCATTTTGTCTCTCTGTCCAATCCTTGAATGTAATGTGTCTTTTGGAGAAATATAATCAAGGTTGTAAATACCGATTTGAAGGTTTCGCGGGTCAAATGGTCCGATTGTTTCCAGTATATCGCCAACCATAAAAGCTAACAACATTGCGGTAGGGTATAGTGATACGACATCCGCGTCTACTAGGTAGTCAATTATTTCGTCAAAGGTGATCTGTTTTTTCAAATATCTTTCATACTGAGCTGAAATGAACCGTCTCTTAGACGGGTAAGTCCTCCCGCCGATAATTGCTTTTCTAAATGCTCTTTCCTGCTCCACCGTTGGAAGTCTCACCTCGTATTTACCGTCTACATATTTTTTCCATATGTTGAAAGCCAGACTAGAAGTTGAAATGTATGAAGTTAGATTGACTTTATGAGCTGTAAATATCGTAGTGTTTAACTTATCGTATAATTCTTTCAAACCCATAACATCATTCCTTAGATAAGCCAAACAGTCCTGCTTCATCTTTTCTTCCATATCTTCCCATCTGCGGGCTTGCTCGTGGTCAAAGTCGCCTTTGAGGATTTCGCATCCAATACTTTCAAGATTTGTTTTAAGACTTCCTTGTGTCTGCTTGCACATATCCCACATCTTAACATTTTCAAACTCTAAGCAGATAATAGAGCCGTTGTTAATTTTTGAAGACTTAATCTTAATACCCCTTTTAATTAATTCTTGGTGTATGAAGTAGTGGTCAAAGTTCGCCCCGTTAAAACCATTGACATATAGAACGGGCGGTTTGTCTTTTTTATTTTTCGGAAGCCATCCTGCTTTTATAAGGTCGCCTCGTTCTATTAGTAGGTCTACAAATTTACTTATACAATCTTTACCCGCTATAAATTTGAAACCCTCAGACCCCTGAGTATATCCAACGATGTAGCAGTCGTGGATATTGTAGCCGTCAGCGATTGATGTATTTCTAAATGTTTCCAAATCGTAATGGAGAACTTGGTCGTTATTTATTTTTTCTTTTCTAAATTTAGTTATTAAGTGTCTTTTGCCATTCTTCTTCAACATAATGTCCGCATATTTTTTCCTGTTGAGATTACATTTATGTTTGTTCAAATATAATCGCACGCAGTCTTCGCATCGCTTCTTAAACTGCTTAACTAATCCGTAATAATGGTTATTCTCCAAAAAGATTAGTTTGTCAGGTTCCTGTCCTTCTTCGTTTGTGTTGACTGTCTCCTTCATAATGTGGTCTGTTATTTCGTATGTTTTCCATTCCTTTTTATATTTGTTCAATATTTGGACTGCGATTGAGAAATGTATGGGAGAATCAGGCGGAAGGTTGAATTCGGCTCGTATCTCATTACATCTCTTCTTATTTAACGGATAGATATCTAGTATATCCTTACATAAGAAGAATAAGCAGTTGTTAGTTTTGCTTGGCGGAGATATCTTTCTGCCTTCTTCAACTTTCTCCTTTTTTTCTCTCACTCCTTCATAGCATCCCCCGCCGTTCTCTTGAACTATGGTTATTTCCACATATTTTATATATCGTTCATATCCATTCTCGCTAGCTTCAATATTATTTATGTTGAACTCGTTCAGAGCATCCATGAATACAGTATCGTATTGGCGGAGTAAGAAAGAGTTAAATGTTTGCTTTTTGTAATAGTGGTCGTATCTCGCACCAGGTATGGTGGAGTATGTTATAGAGATATTAACATCCGCATTATCTGTCATCCCCTCCCTTCTCGCTCGTCGTATAGCTGGTATCAATACCTGCTCTTCTAGTGTGTCAGTGTCATAGAAGCTTATGTCTAAATCCTTAAAATTGAATGTGATTGAGTTCAGCCGTCTGTCTCTTCTAATTTTGTAGTCTCCCGCTTTAAACTCTCGCCTCTTAGCTTTCCTAGTCTTAGCCTCGCAAAGATTTGCCTTAGCTTGAAGAAGTTGGACATATTGCTTACTCGGTCTTGGTGGCAGTGGTGGTTTGGACATTTTACCGTTATGTATATATAAGGTAAAATACTTTTTCTAAAAATAATTAATTAACTTTTTTACCGTTATTATATGGGTGCGATTTATTTAAATGAAAAATATTTTTACCAGATTAAAAAAAATAATTAGAACTTAAACTGTTATTTTACTTATTTGGTCTTCCAGCTCTTGTATCTTCTTTTTATATTCCTCTATGCTTTGGAGTTCTTGCTTTTGCTTCAATGCTTTTGCTTTTCTATCTTCAACCTTTCTTGGTGGCGGTAGTAGTATGCGAGAGCCTTCTCGTTATTTCTCTTTCGTCTCGCTTTTTCCTTCGTATAGTTTTGGTCTGGGCATCGTCTCAACTACTTATATTATAATTTATATATTTTTATAAATGTAAAATAATTAATTAAATTATTAAATTTCGCTTCCTTTTTGATTTCCTCTTGATTTCTTAATTATTTCTTGTTTGTTTAAAAATGGCGATTTTTGGTCTGTAAGACCGCTTTTATGCTGGTATTTTTCTGGAAAAATACCTGCGGAAAAGCGGTAATCATCTTCTGCAGCAGGCAGACAGGCAGGGCAGACAGACAGACCAGACAGACAGACAGACACAGACAGACACAGACAGAAAATAATACAGAAATACATGCATACATTCATGCATAGCAGGGAAGAGATAGATGGTGATGAGGAGGACAAACACCGGCGAAAGCAGGGGGCAAAGACGCAGTTGACAAGAACGCAAGATGAGTCCAGTTTGGATATTATGGCTGATAAAGAGGGTTCCGAGTCAGTGAGGAGAGAGAACACAGGTACGAGCAAACATACATACATACATACACACACACACACACATGCATACATAAACGTTCAAAGGAATTTGAACTCCAAAAGAGGGTCTGGGTGGCACCCTTCAAAATTTTAAATTTCGTTAGGACTGAAGGGATGTTTTGTTCAGTCGCCTGCGTGAGACATTGAGAATTATGCCCTTTTTTTACGCCAGTGAACCTTTTTGTGCGGTGAAAAGTGACGCAGAAATCCGCTAAAATGCAGAAGTCAAAAACCTTGGGGGGCTAAATTCTGCAACAGGGTCCGAACGGTTTACCAAGTCTTTTTACCCCTCCTATTTTGGTGGGTAACTTTGACGACATTTTTCAGAGAAAACCCATGGACCCATGGGTTTTCTCTGAAAAATGTGGTTACCCACCGAAATAGGGACCTAGTTCACGGGGAGTGCCTCAAAATGTGGTTTCAAAAAATTCATGTGTTTTTGCGGCTGCTAGCTGCACCGGGCTGCGTCAGTTACCCCATCCGGTACCAAAAAAAGTGGGGTGTGAAAAACCGTTCAAAGAAAATCAAGCGAGAATGCACCACACCAAACGCCAGAATGTTCTACATACATTACGTCTGCAACCGACCTGCACGCCCTCGCACGCTGAAACTTTCACAATATCACTCCCCAACATTAAGAAGACACTGGCCAAAATTTCAGCCCTGAGCAGCCTTGAGCAAGGGTCGAACTCTGAGTTCACGACCCAACCCGAAAACAAATATTCCGTTATGTCCGTGCAATAATTACACTATTTTCACTATTGTTATTATTACATTTTTTCCCCTTAAAGGTCGCCACGCATTTTTTCCTCAATGATTTCAATAAAACATTCAAAAATAAATAATTCCCCACAATCATAAAATATTGTGTATTGGTCAGGGCATCGAATCAGGGTGTGGGCCGGCAGACTAGCAAGGGGGGAAACGTATCCGCTCGATTTCTCTGCAGTGGTTCCCCAGCTCTTCGACGACAGGCGCACAACTATTTTTCTTTCTTTTCCTTTCCCGTTCTAGCTTCCTCTTTCCACATTATTTCCTTCTCCTCACCTCTCCCTCTCTTCCGGGATCCACTCACTTGAGAAGATTTTCAGCGTTCATTCCGCAGCTGGCTCTTTCCGGCTGCTCCTTCCATGACTGCGAACATCGTTTGCATTACTTCTGTCTGCCCTGCCTCGCCAGCTCCTTCCAACGCTGCCTCTCCTTTTTGCACTAGCTCTCCACTGACGACTATTTTCAGTTTGACTTCCCGTTCTCTCTAGCGGCCCGCTTCAGCGCTTCCTCGTTATGCGGGCGCGTCCTCCTAGCCTCCCCTTTCGCCTCGCTCCATTCGAACTCTAGTTAGGACTTGCTCTCGCCGCTTAGCTGACTTAGCTTCCTATAGCTTCAGCCCGCGCCCGCGCGTTTCCTCCGTCTTAGCGGAAGGCCCGCTCATCATTAAATTCCCTCCTGCCCACATT
This sequence comes from Paulinella micropora, assembly GCA_019918135.1. NCBI lineage: Eukaryota > Cercozoa > Imbricatea > Euglyphida > Paulinellidae > Paulinella > Paulinella micropora. Next base: position 53,557 of record WBZZ01003162.1, on the reverse strand, counting down.
ACAGTGACAAAGTCGGATTTTCACCAACACACGTTGTGCCGTTGCCGGATCACCTGCTCAGATACAGTGAAAAATGAATACTAATAATAATCATAAAATATTGAAAATCTGCTCACGAACAGGTTTGTTTCTCCATTTTTGAGACTCTAAAATCCCCCGAAGTTCACACTGCCAGAATCAAAACAAATTTAAACTGCAGGAATTGAGCAGCAAGTGTAGGGGAAACACAGCACTATTAAGACGAATTGTCCTAAAAGTGAAGAATCGTTTTTGAACACATTGTGTCCTCACAAATCACCCTCTTGACCGCAGCCACAAGTTCTCAAAACGCAGCCAGACTGGCAGCCGCGGGGGAGGGGGGGGGGGGGCTGAGGAGGAGGAGAAAAGGAGGAAAAGGAGGAGGAGCAGGAAGAGGGGAGGGAGGGGAGAAATGGAGACGATGTGTCGACTGCTTGTCTCCATATACTTTGTGGACTGGATCAAAGTCTTGACTCTTGTCTGTTACATCCAAAAGCTGGCAGCTTTGTCTGATATTGACATCGACTGCTGGTCTTGGTTGCTTTTGGATCCAGCGAGGAGGAGACGTTTGGACTTTCTTCTTTTCCTTGGGGAAAACCCCCTCGCAAACGGGTGGTTTCTGCCTCACAGGCATCGTGCCAAGAGTTCTAACCATAGTGTGATTCGTCTAAAAACAGCACAACACGCCCGTGACATGGGTTTGAAGTTTGTTCAGTCATGTATAAGCGACGTCGACAACATGTAGGCTGTCCATACCTTGGCTGCAAAACTTTTGGTGACTCGAGCGAGCATAGATTGGTCTATGTTGAAATAGAGAAATGCTATTTCTTCGGATAAATTGATTAGTGGTTATCCGATTGTGGTTAAGTATCCCGAGCAAGACGCCCCGAGCGAACCCACTTGGGAGAACTGAAGAAACCTTTTTCAGACTACGTTGTTGCTTTATTGATGTCTTGGCTTAGACAGCCCGGACTTAGAGGCCATGTTGAGATTACAAAGTCTAGGTTGTTTAGAAACGTTTGAGCTGAGAGGATTTATAAGAAAACACTTCCTGTCGTCGTCAAACTAACCAGCATGTAAAAATATGCGGAAACCTGATTGATTTGGAGTATTTGGGCTGCTATGAAATGATTCTATACACGCAAAAATAATTCAAGATTAGCGAATTCAGCCAAGATAAGACTCATTGCAGTCGCACAGGAAGTAACATACCGCGCTGATTTCTTCAAATGTATATGTACAACAACAAGGCGCGTTTGTCTGATACAGCCGCAGGTGATCTAAAGAAATGACCGCAAATAATCACAGGAAGTGATCTCTCTCCCTCTCTCTCTCTCTCTCTCTCTCTCTATCTACTATCTACTATCTATCTATCTATCTATCTCTCTCTCTCTCTCTCTCACGCACACACACGCTCTCTCTCTTCTCTCTTTCTCTCTCTCACACACACATACACACACACACACTCTCTCTCTTCTCTCTCTCTCTCTCTCTCTCTCTTTCTCTTCTCTCTCTCTCTCTCTCTCGCTCTCTCTCTCTCACACACACACACACACACACCCAAACTCGCTCTCTCTGTCTCTCTCTCTCGATCTCTCTCTCTCTCTCGATCTCTCTCTCTCTCTCTCTCTCTCGATCTCTCTCTCTCTCTCACACACACACACACCCAAACTAGTTCTCTCTCTCTCTCTCGATCTCTCTCTCTCTATATATATACATATATATATACATATATATATGCGAAAAGTACCTAAGATGGTGACCTTCAAAGGCGTAATGTATCTGTGAGGAAAAATGTGATTAATACTGTAATATGACGTGTCGTAAAAGAAAGGTTAGTGAGTTAGTTGTATGTGTTCGTTAGTAGGTATGCTTTGAGTTGCTTTTTAAAAGAATAAATCAGCTTGTTGTCTTGATGTTTTGAGGAAGGCTACTCCATAGTCTGACAGTCTCTTTTTGTGAGTTTGTGTCCTCGTGACCTCTATAGAGTCTGTTTTGTCCACTGCTCTTTGTCGGATATCGATGACTTTGCCCTACGGCTTGGTAGTGATTGTCGTGCTGCGGCTCGTTTCGTTATCTCGGGTAGCGGTACTTGTGGGCGAGCAAGCAGACGCGATAGACATATAGGTTTCGCAGTGATAGTATGCTCAGCTGTTGTCGCATTGGCGCCGTGTGGGCGCGAGGCGGCCAGCCGCCAGTAGTGGCAGAACTTGTTTATGAGTCCTCATTAGTGGCTGTATATGTTTGGCTCCGGGATTGTCGTGGTGATGCAGTAGATGAGGTGCGGGTAGACATGCGCGTGGCAGAGCTGAGGTACTATCCGCTGAGGGAGTATTTGGTTGATGTATCGAAGAATGGCAGTGAATGGTTGTATGCGTTTCATGATCTGGCAAGTATGTTGTTGGTATCGGAGATTATGCTGCAGTGTGATTTCAAGTAATTTCGCGTTATTAGTATGAAGTAGTTGGTGGTTATGTATTCGCATCAATAGCAGGAGGTTGTTTGTGAAAAATAGTATGCGTAGTCTTCCTAGGGTTGGGTATAAGTACGTTGGAATTCAGATATGATGTGAGGTCATTGAGCGCTTGCTGTGTGTGAGTGTATATGTGTATATGTGTATAAGTGTCTATGTGTATATGTGTATATGTGTGTGTATATGGATCTGTGCTATGCAGCAGGCGCGTGCTTCTTTCTCCTTCTGCTCCATGCTGCACAGTCCCGTGGAGAAAGTGCAAATTCCCACAGACAGGCCAATCGAGCGACCGGTACACATTCAACTTTACTATACTATGCATACTATACATACAAGTGCACAGTCCGGTAGAGCGGCAGATGGCGCCCAATCGCCCTGACATACATACATTTTATACTATACTATACAAAACTATACTTATGCTACCTTATACATACGCGCATGATGCGCACAGTCCGATAGAGAGGCAGATGGAGCGACCGCTCATACCACATCTGTATTTCATTATGCATACACGTGCACAGTCCGATAGAGAGGCAGATGGAACGACCGCTCACCCTACCTACCTACCTACCTACCTATCTACCTATCTATCTTTCCATTCAGCAAGCATACATACTCTGTGTTGAATCTCTCTCTCTCTCTCTCTCTCTCTATATATATATATATATATATATATATATATATATATCTGCACAGGAGCGCGCTGGCTCGGCATACCTGTCCGAGCCGAACGGCTCCTTAACCATCCACGTCTCTCCCAGTGAATCCCAGAGATTCAGGACAGAACTGTCAACTATTTTTGTTGTTGTTGTTGTTGTTATTATTATTATTATTATTATTGTTATTATTGTTATTGTTGTTACCCATCCATGTCTCCTCCAGAGAATCCCAGACATTCAGGTCTCATACAACTGTCGAGTTTTTGCCCGCCCTCTTTCGTTGGTGTTGTTGTTGTTGTTGTTGATGATGATGATGATGTTGATGATGATGATGATGATGATGTTGACCATGCATGTATCCTCAGAGAATCGCAGAGACTCAGACCACACAAGACTCTCAATTT
>WBZZ01003162.1:35000-37500 GCA_019918135.1 Paulinella micropora | reverse complement strand
GTATGTATACAAGTATGTATGTATGCAAGAATGTATGTATGCATGTATGTATGTATGTATGTATGTATGTATGTATGTATGTGTTATGTATGCATGTATGTATGCGACCGCTCGTACAACTCTCCGTCGGGAGCTAAGAGTAACACTGAGTCTTCTTCCCCCCTACAGATACAGATATAATATTAAATACGTGTAATCTAATATGATGTAATATCATTTAATATAATTCAATATATTGCGAGATGTGATATAAAACGATACGACATGAGATAATATGATACGCTATGTGTGGTGTGCGGTATGGTAGCACATGTGCTGTGACGGCACCGAGCAGAGGGCAGGCTCAGTCCGCGCTGGGCTAGCAGCTTGGTTGCGGCGGAGTCTTGCTGTGCGCAGAACACGAAGCGACGCTCCGGATCGTTGCGCATGATGAAGTCCACCGACGCGTTGCATAGGTTGCAGTGTCCGTCAAACAGCAAGTGGTGGAAGCCGGATACATAGCGTATATTTGAATCGAGTAGTCGAAGGCTGCCCTGATAGCCCAGTAGGAGCACACGCTCGGCACAAGTGCGCACCTGAACGCTCTGTTCCCAGCCTCGGCCACCACCACCACCACCACCACCACCACCAACACCAACACCACCACTACTACTACTACTACTACTACCACCACCAACACCACCACCACTACTACTACTACTACTACTACTACTACTACTACTACTGCTACTACTACTACTACTGCTAGAGCCGCCAGGCTGCTGCAGGTCTAGCTCTAGCTCGAGGTGCAGCGAGGCCCAGCGGCGCGACACAGGCAGCAGCTTGCACAACACTGTGCACACATGCCGCGGACTGATGCGAAGACTGCAAGGCTCGACCGTTGTTGCTGCTGTTATTGTTGTTATTGATGTTGCTGCTGTTGCTGTTTGTTGCAGTTTGTTGTTTTGGTTTGTGGTGGTGGTTGTGGTTGTTGTTGCTGTCATAGCTTCATGCCAGGCCAGTGCTTCCTGCCAGTCCAGATGAAAGTCCAAGGCCAACAGCGACGCCACGACATGCGAACTACATGCACACATACATATATGCACATAAACATGCATACATGCATGCATGCATACAAACATACAAATATACAAACATATATACATACATGCATACATACATGTTGCATACATGCGTACATACATGCATACATACATACATACATACATACATGCATGCATGCATACATACATACATACATACATACACACATACACACATACATAAATACACACACACACACATACATACATACATACATACATACATATACATAGATACATACATACACACATACATACATACATACATACATACATGCATACATACGTACATACATACATACATACATACATACATACATACATACATACATACATGCATGCATGCATACATACATAAATACATACATACATACATACATACATACATACATACATGCATACATACATACATACATACGTGTTGAGGTTTGAGCGCGAGTATGTGGTGCGTAGAAACAGCCGTCCTCCGAAACTCAGCGTGCATCGCACACGATCGCTATGTATGTGTATGTATGTATGTATGCATGCATGTATGTATGTATGTATGTGTGTGTGTGTGTGCGCGTGTGTTTGTGTGTGTGTTTGTGTGTGTGTGTGTGTGTATGTATGTATGTATGTATGTATGTTTGTATGTATATATGTATGTATGTATGTATGTATGTATGTATGTGATGTATGTATGTGATGTCCCCAGGCAGGAGGAGAGTGCGAATAGTCAGCAAGACAGGCGAGGGAGGGAACAGAATAATAATGATAATGATAATGATAATGATGATGATGATAATTATGATAATGATAATAATGATCTATGTAGCCAGGCAGCAAGAGAGTGCAAATTGTCAGCAAGGCAGGCGAAGAAGTGAACAAAATAGTGATAGTAATGATAATCATACTGATCTCTGTACCCGGGGAGGAGTAGAGTGCGAATAGTCAGCATGACAGGCGAGGGAGGGAACAGCCATCGGGCCCAGCCAGAGATGTGCACCGGTCCTAGAGCACACCATGATAGTGATGATGATCATGATGATTGTAAATGATGGTGATGATGATGATGATGATTATAAGGCAAGGGAAAAAACAGCCATCTGGCCCAATCCGCGATATGCACCGGCCCTAGCATGATGATATTAATCATACGAATAATGATGATACTAATGATAATGACGATAATGATAAGGCGAGGGAGGACACAGCCACTCGGCCCAGCCTGATACGGGCGTCAGCCCAAGGTCGATGATGATAATAATTACAACAACAATAGTAGCACTATGCAGATGGGTCAGGGAGGAAGCAGCCACTTATCCCAGCCCGAAATGTACACCGGCCCTAGTACGATGATGATGATGATGACGATGATGATGATGATGATGATGATGATACTACTACTACTACTACTACTACTACTACTACTACTACTA
>WBZZ01003162.1:25000-30000 GCA_019918135.1 Paulinella micropora | reverse complement strand
TGATTGATCTTCCCCGCGTGAGACTCCACGAGACTGGGTAGGTCCCGCATGGAGGTACTCACAGGGGTAGCAGACATTTCATGCGGTCTGCCAGCGCATGAGGACGTTTTGTGGTAAGTATCTGGGACGCCTCGAAACCCGTCACCACCCCTAGATCGCGGAATGTAAATACCCCTTTGATCCCACGTGGTGTATGTCTTATAAAAACAACACAACGACATGGCCTCGGAACCAACACAACAACATAGCCTCGGAACCCACATCGACATAGCCTCGGAACCCACACAACAGAGCGTCGGAACCAACACAACAACATAGCCTCGGAACCAACACAACAACATAGCCTCGGAACCAACACAACAACATAGCCCCGGAGCCAACACAACGACATAGCCTCGAAACCAGTGGGAAGAGGCCCAACCACCTCCTCTTCCCGTGGGGTGCCATACTGTGCACCCCTCCATAATAATAATAATAATAATAATAATAATAATAATAATAATAATGATAATGGTAATGATAATAATAATAATAATAATAATAATAATAGTAATAGTAATAGTAATAGTAATAATAATAATAATAATAGTAATAGTAATAGTAATAATAATAATAATAATAATAATAATAATAATAATAATAATAATAATAGTGTATCTCCTGCCAATTGCTGAGCCAAAAGGCCATGTGCATCCAGTCCTCCATTCCATAAGGAAAGTCTCCACACCAATCGGTGGAATAAAGGAAGTGACGGCATAGAACATTACTCTAGGAGCTTTATACCAATCAGCCCATGGAAAGGACCGATGGCCTATGTACTCCCTAAATAATAATAATAATAATAATAATAATAATAATAATAATAATAATAATAATAATAATAATAATAATATGTATGTATGTATGTATCGTCTGCCAATTGCTGAGCCAAAAGGCCATGTGCATCCAGTCCTCCACTCCATATGGAAAGTCTCCACACCAATCGGTGGAATAAAGGAGTGACGGCATAGAACATTACTCTAGGAGCTTTATACCAATCAGCCCATGGAAAGGGACCGATGGCCTACGTACTCCCTAAATAATAATAATAATAATAATAATAATAATAATAATAATAATAATAATAATAATAATAATGATAATAATAATAATAGTGTATCTCCTGCCAATTGCTGAGCCAAAAGGCCATGTGCATCCAGTCCTCCATTCCATAAGGAAAGTCTCCACACCAATCGGTGGAATAAAGGAAGTGACGGCATAGAACATTACTCTAGGAGCTTTATACCAATCAGCCCATGGAAAGGACCGATGGCCTATGTACTCCCTAATAATAATAATAATATAATAATAATGATGATAATACTATATCTGAGGCGTACTGATGCAGCTAATGGCATATCCTCAACGGACATAAGCCCCCAATACCCTTGTTCGAGGTCCTCCACCCCCCCGTGTCAGTCTCTCGCCTGATGATCGGGGCCACCGATGGAGCTCCTGAGGGCAAGACTGCACTAAGCCGAGGTTATTCCGCAGTCCCAGCAACCTCTTGCAAGACGTCACCGAATGTGCAAGTGCATACACCAAGCGCGGTTGCTAGAGCTGCCTCGAAACCCCACCCATAACAATCTGGTGTCTGCTGGGTCCTGGGCTATCAACCAGCATACGCGGAGTTTAAGATCTTTTACGCGCGCAACGACCCTCCTCCCCAGCATCTACCACCAAAGGGTTATGAGTTGGCGTCACAGTTTAACGCCTTGAGGCCATTGGGCTGAATAATAATAATAATAATAATAATAATAATAATAATAATAATAATAATAATGATAATAATAATAATAATAATAATAATAGTGCTTCTCTGTCAATGGCTGATGCATTTCTGCACATGCGCCTCCATCGTCTCACCCGTGAGGGGAGTACGAATAATTGACGATAAGCTCTAATGACACCCCCGCAAGGGCAGTTCCAACACTTCCAGACGGGCCAATAATAATAATAATAATAATAATCATAATCATAATCATAATAATAATAATAATAATAATAATAGTGCTTCTCTGTCAATGGCTGATGCATTTCTGCACATGCGCCTCCATCGTCTCACCCGTGAGGGGAGTACGAAGAATTGACGATAAGCTCTAATGACACCCCCGCAAGGGCAGTTCCAACACTTCCAGACGGGCCGGTATGTTCAATGAAAATACTGGTCCAGAAATAGACCGGTATGTTCAATGAAAATACTGGTGGCACCGACGGGAATCGAACTGGCGACAGGGCCCAGATGGTAGAACTTGACCACTGGGCTATCACGGTGTCCATAATAATAATAATAATAATAATAATAATAATAATAATAATAATAATAATAATAATTAATAATAATAATAATAATAATAATAATAATAATAATAATAATAATAATAATAATAATAATAATAATAATAATAATAATAATAATAATAATAATAATAATAATAATATAATAATAATAAAACTGGCCTTGAACGAAAGCGCCTAAGCTGTTGGACAAACGAAAAGCGCGCAGCGTAGAACTCAGCGTGGAGGTAGCAGACGCCGCCATGGTCTTGCTAAGAAACACAAGGAACACAACTATATGTAGGAAGTTTAGTTGTGAGTTTGAAGAGTATTCGATAGAAATAATAACTTATTGTGATTTTGATGCAAGACAGGACTCTCAGAAACAACCACCGACCAGACTCCGACCCGACTGACAGACTGACTGACTGAGAATCAAACCAGTTGGAAAAAAAGTTAAGGGAACGGTCGGGCCGAAATGAACTGATTACCGAAGAAACCTTTGCTTTTGCCCAAACGCTCTGCTCTGCTCTGCTTTTACAGTTCAGTGCATCTCAACTGCCTTCTCAACGGCAATGCCACCACGAGAGCATCCTGCAGCCCCCGAGCCTGGCTTGATTCACAAACGCATCCGCAGAGAAATTGGTGCGCTTCCAGGTCACGAGTTTGGCTCTTAAGCAACAATTCAGGACGCATTTGCCCCATTCCGAAAACTAGGAAGAGGCTAGCCAATCTTTGCATTTTCCCTTGGTTCTACTATAGTATGTCTCACGTATAAATCAAGTATGTAACAGACAGACAGACAGACAGACATACAGATATTCAGACAGACAGGCAGATAGATAGACAGATAGATAGACAGTAGACAGACAGACAGACAGACAGACAGACAAGCAGACAGACAAGCAGACAGACAAGCAGACAAGACAGACAAGACAGACAGATAGAAGTACTGATAGATAGACAGACAGACAGACAGAGAAGACCAGACAAGCAAGACAAGACAGACAGACTTACTTGCTTGCTACTGACTGACTGACTGACTTACTTACTTACTTACTTACTTACTTACTTACTTACTTACTTACACTTACTTATACTTACTTACACTTACTTACTTACTTACTTACTTACTTACTTACTTAATTACTTACTTACATACATACATACATATGTACATACATACATACATACATAAATACATACATACATACATACATATATACATATGTACATACATACATACATACATACATACATACATACATGCATACATACATATGTACATACATACATACATACATACATACATACATACATACATAGATTGCATACATACATAGATTGCATACATACATACATACATACATACATACATACATACCTACGTACATACATACGTACATACATACATACATACATACATACATACATACATACATATACATACATACATACATACATACATACATACATACATATACATACATACATACATACATACATACATACATACACGCATAAACACATACATACATACATACATACACATACATGCAGGCAGCAGTAAGACTCGGGGCGTATCCAACCTCTGCAAGAAAGAGATGTACAAGAACTACAAACTCGTGGTCTTACCCTCACCCTAACCTAAGCCGAAGCTTTACTTCAATCCTTCAAGCTGCACTTTAATTTCCTTTACATACGTACATACGTACATACATACATACATACATGCATACATACTTACATACATACGTACGTGCATGCATAGATATACACACATACATACATACATTACATACATACATACATACATACATACATACGTGCATGCATACACATACATACATACATGCATGCATACATACATACATACATACATACATACATACATACATAAATACATACGTACATACATACATACATACATACATACATACATACATACTACATACATACATGCATACATACATACATACATACATTACATACAGACATACATGCATTACAAACATACATAACATACATAACATACATGTATACATACATACATACATACATACATACATGCATACATACATACATACATGCATGCATGCATGCGCGTACATACATACATACATACATACATACATACATACATATATACATGCACACATACATGCACACATACATGCACACATACATGCACACATGCACACATACATGCACGCATGCATCTACAGACATATATGCCAGCATGTCGTTAACGTCAGGCTCGGTTTGATTCGCATGACCCCGAGCAGCAGTACTCCTTCTTCCACCGGCGCTCCAAAAGTAGGCAACAGATGAGATAACTGAGATACTCCCAACTCCCCCCCCCCCCCCCCCCCCCCCCCTCTCTAGCTTCAGCTTCAGCTTCAGCTTTCAGCTTCAGCTTTCAGCTTCAGCTTCAGCTTCAACTTCAGCTTCAGCTTTCAGCTCTCTCTCTCTCTCTCTCTCTCTCTCTCTCTCTCTCTCTCTCTCTCTCTCTCTCTCTCTCTCTCTCTCTCTCTCTCTCTCTCTCTCTCTCTCTCTTTCACACACACACACACACACACACACTCGCATGGCCCTGAGCAGCAGTGCTCCTTCCACAGATGCTCCAAAAGTAGGCAACACATCAGATACTTCTAACTTCTCTCTCTCTCTCTCTCTCTCTCCAC
>WBZZ01003162.1:17500-20000 GCA_019918135.1 Paulinella micropora | reverse complement strand
AGTGGTCAAGTTCTACCATCTGGGCCCTGTCGCCAGTTCGATTCCCGTCGGTGCCACCAGTATTTTCATTGAACATACCGATCCGTCCGGACCAGTATTTTCATTGAACATACCGGCCCGTCTGGAAGTGTTGGAACTGCCCTTGCGGGGGTGTCATTAGAGCTTATCGTCAATTCTTCGTACTCCCCTCACGGGTGAGACGATGGAGGCGCATGTGCAGAAATGCATCAGCCATTGACAGAGAAGCACTATTATTATTATTATTATTATTATTATTATTATTATTATGGACACCGTGATAGCCCAGTGGTCAAGTTCTACCATCTGGGCCCTGTCGCCAGTTCGATTCCCGTCGGTGCCACCTGTATTTTCATTGAACATACCGATCCGTCTGGACCAGTATTTTCATTGAACATACCGGCCCGTCTGGAAGTGTTGGAACTGCCCTTGCGGGGGTGTCATTAGAGCTTATCGTCAATTCTTCGTACTCCCCTCACGGGTGAGACGATGGAGGCGCATGTGCAGAAATGCATCAGCCATTGACAGAGAAGCACTATTATTATTATTATTATTATTATTATTATCATTGGACACCGTGATAGCCCAGTGGTCAAGTTCTACCATCTGGGCCCTGTCGCCAGTTCGATTCCCGTCGGTGCCACCAGTATTTTCATTGAACATACCGGTCCGTCTGGAAGTGTTGGAACTGCCCTTGCGGGGGTGTCATTAGAGCCTATCGTCAATTCTTCGTACTCCCCTCACGGGTGAGACGATGGAGGCGCATGTGCAGATTTGCATCAGCCATTGACAGAGAAGCACTATTATTATTATTATTGTTATTATTATTATTATTATTATTACTATAATTATTATTACTATTATCCCTGAAAGGTGTTGGAGAAGGGGATGGGGGGTTTGGGGGGAGGAGGAAAATGAAAATTGTGTACCCCACCCACCCACCTCAAATCGGCACCCCTGTCGGAATAAATCATGTTTTGCGGGAACGAGGAGAAGTTCGGAGCTCATATTTGCAGGGTGGTTAGCACCAGACTCGATGTTGATGCTGATATGATTTTTTTGGAATTCACGCAAATATTTGCGTTAGGGGAGTGTCCTGAATGCCAAAATTCCTTGTTTTTTTTCGCACCCCAATCGGAATAAATCATGGTTTGTGTGAACCAGGAGGAGTTGGGAGCTCATATTGACAGGGTGGCTAGCCCCAGACTCGATAATGATGCTGATATAATTTCTTTGGAAATCATGCAAATATTTGCGTTAGGGCAGTGTCCTGAATGCCAAAATTCATTGTTTTTTTGGCCTTTTTTTTGCACCCCCCATCGGAATAAATCATGGTTTGTGGGAACCAGGAGGAGTTGGGAGCTCATATTGGCAGGGTGGTTAGCCCCAGACTCGATTTTGATGCTGATATGATTTTTTTGGAATTCACGCAAATATTTGCGTTAGGGGAGTGTCCTGAATGCCAAACTTCCTTGTTTTTTTGCCTTCTTTTGCACCCCATCCCTATAAATCACGGTTTGTGTGAACCAGGAGGAGTTGGGAGCTCATATTGGCAGGGTGGTTAGCTCCAGACTCGATCTTGATGCTGGTATAGTTTTTTTTGGAATTCACGCAAAGATTTGCGTTAGGGGAGTGTCCTGAATTCCAAATTTCCTTGTTTTTTGGCAGTACTTGCCGGTGCCTCCGGCTATTGAACGTACCCTGTCGACGGGGCAGGGGGGTCGGGGGGCCCTCCCCCCGGGAACCCCAGCCCTGTGATTGTACGTACCCGTTTTGGTCGCGGTTGGCACCCACACACCAGAAAAATGAGGTCTTGTGCCACCAGGCACTCTCCGGCAATTGAACGTACCCTGTGGATGGGAAAGGGAGGGTCCGGGGGGCCCTACCCCGGGAACCCAAGCCCGGCGATTGTGCGTACCCGTTTTGGTCGCGGGCGGCACCCGCACACCAGAAAAATGAGGTCTTGTGCCACCAGGCGCCTTTTGCGCACACCAGAGGGAGTTAGCGGCTGATAGTTGGTGTATCCGATACTTCTTGACGAGCTCTCTTCGAAAATATAAAAAATATTGCGCCGGGTGGCCTACACACAGGAAAATTGAGGTTTTCGCGCCACCAGGCGCCGTTTGCGCACACCCGAGGGAGTTTCAGGCTGTTGTTTGGTGTACCCGACACCTCTGGGTGCGCTCTCTTCGGAGACAAAAAAGTTTTGGTGGCGGGTGGCAAAAATTACCAGAGATTTGAGGTTTTTGTGCCGCCAGAGCTTACACTTGCATTCCGCTGGTACCTACGGCCTTTGAACGTACCCTGTCGACGGGAAAGGGGGAGTCCGGGGGGCTCTTCCCCCGGGAACCCCATCCCGAGGGGGGGGGGTTGCGCGAAGCGCACTGCAAACCATCCTTTCAGGTGTTGGCGCAGCCCCTAGTTATCATTATTGTTATTATTATTATTATTAGTAGTAGTAAATCTGCCTTGGAGTGTTGAC
>WBZZ01003160.1:0-27326 GCA_019918135.1 Paulinella micropora | reverse complement strand
TTCTTAATAAGCGCGGTCCAAACTCCTCTCATCCTTTCCCAAGCTTCCCGCTTTCCTACGGAACTGGGCCTCGGCACGCCCACCCAGGTCCATGATCGGACCTCAGATGACGGCCATCAGCGCTATCATTAATACGATGGCTGAGCTTCGCCCCCAGGTGAAGAGCTCCTCGCAAGAATTCCAGCCCATCTCCTGTGCCTGGTTCCGCTACCCGGTTGTTCTCCGCAGCACCCTCCCCAGTCCGGACCTTCATGACGGCGGCGACACCGGACTGGCAGCTCGGGCCTACTGTTGTTGCTCCGGGACGCCGGGCCCTCTTTCCTCCCGAGGGGAGTGTCTATGGAATCGTGGCTCCCTCACGTGGTTTCGACTTCATCGTGCCAGGGATGCTCTACTACCTCTCTTTCCTCCACGTGGGCTCTTCCTCTCTCCCTGTCTCTCCTGGCCGGCGACCGCTCCCCGTTCCCCCTCTCTGAGCTCGTGGACAGATGGCTGCTTGGTGGTCCTTCTGAGTCTTTCCGCTGTGCCCACTGCGGAGGCAGGCAAGGGGCGACTACTCGGACGCTGCAGACACATGCAGAATGTCTTCTCCTCGACATTCATCGGCCGCTGGGACTCCAGAACCTACGGTCCCTTCGATCCACGCACCACAACATCTCTGTCCTGCCCTCGCTCGTTCTTGACCACCGGTGGACGCAAGACGGGCAGCCGGCCTCCTACTCTCTCCAAAGCGTTATTTGCATTCAGATGGAAGGCAACGCACGCTCGCGGCAACTTCCCCACGCGTTCCTCCTGGACCGCAACAGTTCAGGGGAGTGGGTGAAGTGTGACGACGACTCCGCTTCGGTCCTCCATAACCTGACTGCATGCAGGGTGATTGCTTCGTATGGAGTGCAACTTCTGTTCAAGCGGACAGTCTCCTCCCTTCCTGACCCCGTCGCGGTTCTTCACCCGTTTTCCGCAGCCCAGCGCCCAGCCTTGGGACTGAGCTCAGCCTCAAAGACTAATCGACATTTCCGTCAGCGCCTACGCAAGATTATTAGGAACCTGCGGAAGATGGCAGCGGATAAGAAGGATGAGCATTCCACCAATGCAGCCTCCTTCAACTCTCGGGCGTTCTCCCTGCTGGGGCAAGGCATGTCCATTGAACGGCACCTCCTCCCCGTAGCCCAGTGCCCTCCTCCGCCCCCTGGGGTTCTCTACTGTCTACAGGGTCTACAAACAAGGCATGCGGGAGCACCTTCCCCAGCCGTCCGCCAAGTGGTTTAGCGATTTCAAGCAGTCTCGGGACGGGCTTCGGGGAGGCGCGCAGGCCTCTCTTGCCTTTGCGACGCTCAGATACAATCTGGAGCGCTTCCATGGCACCAATGTCCTGTCGCTCACCTCGCACGTACGAGAACCACTTCTGGCTTTTCCACCACAAAAGGTGGTCCCCCCCACTGCGCCACGGCTCTCCCAAGGAGCTCTCAACCAATGGTTAAGCCAGATGTTTCTCCTATCTCCCTCCTTCGGAGCTCAGCTTCACCTTCGATCCAGGAATCCATTGGCAGACAGGACCACCAAGGCGTTGGAATCCATTGTCCAGGACGGGAGTCTCATGCTCCTCACCTCCTGGCATGCACTCTCCTCCCACGGGTTCTTCGCTATGTCCAGCGACGCCGCCCGCGGGTCCTCATTGTTCGGGCACAGGATATCAAGGGACGCATCCTGCTCCACCACACAGCCAACTTCAGGTCTGAGACTCCGGCGTGGGACCACGCGCCTCGGTTCATCGGCCCTCTCGGCATCTCCCTGCCCGCTGTTCGCTACAAACGCCTCAGAACGATCCTGCAGCTCACAATGCTCTTTATTGATGTCGGGGCCAGGGATGGTCTCCTGGAGCTTTCCATCCCGGAAGCGCCTTTTGGCCCTCCCGACTGGATCCTCGCAAAGGCCTCGGCCTGGATCGTTGTCGGCCTCATCCTTTGGAGTCCTCAGGAAAGTGACCCTCAGATGGATCCTCCGGAGGAGCAAGGGTTGCCAGAGGGAGATAGTGAGGACGAGGAGGACGCCATCACTGCATTGTCGCACCTCAGTAGGGAAGAGCGGCTTGTTCAATCTATCGCGTCTCACCGCCTGGAGGCCCCCCCCCCCTGCAGCGCTGGATTCAGGCCCGAGTAGACATCGCCCGGGATCGGCTAGAGCGTCAATTCCTCTCGCTCGACGCCCCGGTTGACTCTCCCCCCTCCTCCCCGCCTGGCAGCTTCGATCGTTTCCCGGGTCCACCGCCCCTCCCCTCCTCTGTAGAAGAAATCATCGAGTCTGCTCTCCCCCCCCCCTTCTCTAGCCGACAGCCCAGCCCCCCCCTCCCCTCTTCCCGGAGTCCGGAGGGAAGGGAAGCCCGGCCTGATGGAATTGTCGCCCCGGTGGTCTCCGGGTCTCCCCCGCTGCCTCTAGTGGAGCCCAAGAGGTGGACGCAAGCTCAGCGGGATAGTTTCCAGCAGTGTATGGAAGAGAGCATGCGGACGGCCCAGCCCCCCCAGGCTTCGTTGAAGCAGGCCATCCAAGCCGCAGTTGCTGCCGCACCTATAGAGAACGACGCTGCTCCCCCGGCTGTCCCTAGCCTTGCTCTGCCAAGTGTCATTCAGGACGCTCAGCCGCCTCCTCCACCATTGAGCAGGCGGCAGCCCAGACCCCCTAAGTCCAGGCGGAAGATAACGGAGGTACCCCGCATGCTAACTGCCCTGCAATCCATCACGAGGGGCCTCCAGAGACAGGTTCCGAGGGACCCCGGATCCCATTTATCCAGGCTCTGGATGAGCATTTGCCGTACGCTTCGAATGGAAGGGGATCTGGTGGGGCACATCCTGGATGAGACGTCGTCGGATGACCCGCTGGAGTTATCACGTCTCCTGCCCGACGCTCTGAAGGTCCTTGCCAAGGCCAGACGCAAGATTAACTCTCGACTCGAGGACATCAAGCGCGTCAAGAGGGAGTCTAAGAGACCGGATAGGTTTCGCCACAACCAAGCCTTTGACCGTAATCAGCACAAATTCCTCCTCCGTGTCCAAGCGGACTCAGCCATGGAGTCCCCCCCGCCCGAAGCTCTCCGGGAGCACTATGCAGACCTCTACCGCACACGTGTCTCCGACCTGGCAGACGAGGAGCGCCGACTTCACCAAGTGATGGGGCCTGGAGCTACACTATGAACCCCCCCAGAGGACTCCAAATATAACCAGAGAGAGCTCCTTCTCGGAAGCGACAGGCTCCGTGCGCCGATCCTCAGACCGGGGGAGGTTATCGACAAGGGGCATTTCACCAATCTGGTGTTCCGAGGTAATGTGGATCCTGCCCCCCTTTCCCTTCTCCCCAGTGAGACGGAATCTGTCATCCAGTCATCTGCCGAGGTAGCCCTTCAGGCGGGGGTGGAAGGGATGAGGTCCCTCATGAATGCCCACAAGGCACCGTCCCTTCGCCAGTACACAGTGCAGTTCCCGCCGGAGGATGACAACGAACGGAGACCGAACCGTAATTCAGATGAGCTTAAGAGATGGGATACTGCCAACCTTCCCCTTCAGGATGTGTATACAGCCCCTTCCGTTGACTTGGTTCCCAAGCTTATGGAGTTCCTGGAAGCTGAAGCAGGGGAGTACCTGGGTATCCACCTTCCTAACGGAGAGGACACCCGGGGCCTGATCATCCGACTCCAATCCAACGCGTTTGCTCTGCGCCTCAGCTCGCTCCCTGACGAATTCCAACAACGGTTCCCTGTTGCTCGCCTTGCGCCGCGCCTCGATCGACCTGACGAGCTGTCTCCAGGCTCCATGTCACCATGGGACGCTATCCTCGTTACCGATGGATCCTGCTTTCCCGAACATGGCAACGCTGCGGGCTTCGGGGCTTTCCTATTCTACAATCGCGATATTATCGCCATCTACGGCAACGCGGACAATCCAGCCTCTAGTGGTGAACAGGAAGTGTTGGCAGTTATGGCAGGGGGCCTCCAATTCATCCGGGAGATGGCCTGGAGGCCCCGGCGCCATGTCTACACCGACTACCGGGCCCTATCGGACGCGAATCTGGAAGGGGAGGCCCACGAACTGTTCAAGACGCGGTCGAAGCCCCCCTATGGGATGCCATCTTTCGCTTTCACGTGCAGACTGCTCCGATCTCTTTCCACTGGGTCAAGTCCCACCAAGAACGCAGTTTTGAGTGGACCTTCCGTCTAAATGAGTGTGCAGACCGCCTCGCCAAGTGGGCGGTCCTAAGAAGAGTGACCCGGCTACAGAGGATTCGGGAGTGGGAGAGGCTGCGCTCGGCCCCGCCCCGAGACTCCAACGGACGGCTTCTCCTTGTAGGGCCGTTCCAAGAGTCTCATATTCCTGGGTACCGGGTCAAGCAATTCGTCAATATCTTCAAGTGCCTCCCCCCCCCGCTCTCTCGAGAGCAGGCGCTCGATCTGGCTCGTCGGCCGCTCTCGTTGGGTGAAATCGAGCATGCAATTCAGGCCAAAAAGGGTCCTGCTCCGGGAGACGATGGTATACCCCCCGACATCTTCAAGCTCCTCTCGCAAGACGCGAAGATCCAATTAGGATCTTTCTTCTCCCATTGCTGGAAGGAGAAGAGATTACCAAAGGACTGGAAGCCGGGGATTCTCAGCCAGATTTGGAAGGGGACTGGGACAGGCGCAAATGTATCCGACTGGCGGGGCATCACGGTTTCGAACGCGATCCTCAACCTCTACGAAAAACTCGTCACTTTTCGGGTTGAGTCCTTCAAGCTCCACACAGGGTGCATCCGGAAGACTTCTAAAGCCAACACAACAACTGTGAGTGGGTGCGATGAATGGAACATGGTGCTGCGGTTGATGTTGGCCGATTTACGGGCAGCCCCCAAGATTACAGGTAAGAAAAAGACGCTTATCATCTTCTCCACTGACATCCGCAAGGCGTTTGACCGCGCGGAGCTCACTTACATCTGCGAAGCGTACTCCCATGTGGTGGCTCAGGAGGGGGAGTTCCCCGAGCTGTTTGCTTTCCTCCGCCATCGGTTCAAAGACTCCCCGCTCAAGCTCAAGGTCCCGGACTCTACAGGGAAGTCTGCTGTTTTGCCGGACGAAATTCACCGCTCCCGAGGGATCCCTCAAGGTGGATCGCTCAGCCCGGGCACATACGGGGTTCTCGACGAATACCTTACCCGCTTGTGCCCTACCCAGCAATTTATGCCAGCAGGATACCGGTTCTACGATGGCACTAGCAGCGACCGCTCCCAGAACACCTCCGTCTACCCCCTGAGGCCCCCGTTGACTGCAGATCACAAATTTGCGGACGATAACTGGGCAGCCCTAGGAGGGGATGGTCCACCGGAGCTCTACATTCCCGAGGCACAAAAGGGCTTCTCACTTCTTTATAAGCAACTTAGGGCCGCACGCCAGATCTGTGCGGCGGAAAAATGCTCTGTCATCTGCCTGGTTAGTGAAGAGGGCAAAGGTGTCTACGCTGTCCCGATTTCTCTCACTGCACCCGGCCGGGACTCGACGTGCCCCCCCACCGTGATTAGAAACCGTTCGGCAATTGAAGTCTTTCGGTCCCTGGGGCTCCACACCGACGGCAACAATAACCCGCAGATCCAAAGAGACTACGCGATTTCAAGGTTCGTGGCTACTGCCCGGTTGATACACAGCCTCGACCTCTCGCTTGCAAGGAAAAGGAAAGCCCTCACGTGTCTCCTCACCAGTATCCTAGATTTTTCCTTCGGGTGGACCCCCTTCCCCCAGAAGTTGCTTCGGGACCTAGACACAGCTTTTCGGGACCATATCCGGGAGACTCTTCAGCTGTCTCCCCAGGAGATTCCAAACGCGGTGCTTTACGGCCCCATAGGAGGAGGGGGAGGATTCGGCCTTCACCAGTTCTCCACCCGGTACTACCTGCGAACTTTCACGGTGTTTATCAAATGCCTCCTTTCGACCGATCCATACGTTCAATACGCGGTGGATGCGCATCTACGCCTAGCGTGGGATTATTACTTCCCCAGGAACAAGGATCTCTGTCCCCAGCGTCTCCCCCTCCGTGGTCGCCGAGCTGCTCCCAAGAGCTCTTGCCCCCCACAGCCGCCAAGCACGCGCTTCTCGTTCAGATGGGCAGGGGACGGCGGACCGCGCCCGCCACTGATGCATCCACCGATTCATCCACCGGACATATGGCGAATGCACTCCGTTTTCCACGGGGTGGAGGTCCCCACCGACTGCATCATTCCAGCTTTCTACCCGCGGTACGTCAACGCTGTGAACAGGGGCGCTCTCAGGGACGAAGCCCCCATACCAGAGGACATCAATAAGCAGTGCCCCAAGCTTCCGGACCCCCCAGACCAGCCTTTCCTTGGATGGCAAGGTCACCTGCATCTGCTCAAGGAGGATCGCCGCGACGGACTTATGGTACTTCATTGGATCCGCGCCTGCAGAGCACTGGGCATTGGCATTAACCCGCGCATCCCTCCAGGGCATGTAAGTGACTCGTCATGGCCCGACGGGCGACAGCAGCGATCCGATGCAGAACACAGCCTTGCCCGATTCAGGGAGGCATATGACGTTCCCCCGGCCCGCTTCGAATGGAACGCACTAGAGGTCCCAGTCGTTCTCTCCGTCACTAACTTTCTCACCAAGGAGACTGTCGCTCCTGGGTCAGTAGACCAAGCCATCGCCCAAGTCAAGAAGAATTGGACCTCCTACAACCTATGGAAGCTTCGCCAGAGATGCTCGGAAGACGCTAATAAATTCAAAGTGGCGCCCCGCTTCGGCCTAACATGGGGGATCCGCTCGGAAATACGCAGACCCTTCCAAGCCATTACCAACCATTTCCTTCAACCCAACGGCGGCCTTTCAGTGAGAGAGGTAGCCATAGTACTCAAATGCCAGCTAGATGTCTGGCCCACTCCGGCGAGGGTCAGCACTGTGATTACCAAGGGGGCCACCTCGACCTCCTGCCCGTATGGCTGCAGGGTCACTGGGAGCATCAGCCACTACTTGCTCTCAAAGTCCTCCTTCCACTCGGAGGCCCTCAAGTCTCTACTGGATCAGCGGCACTCCAAATGCAGACAGTGGATCCGCAGCTGCTTGGAGCGGTCAGACAACGACGATGGCATAGCACCGGACTGCAAAGTCTTCATCATCGGGGAGGAGGGAGCCTTCCCTCGACCGAAGCAAGATAGTGCCCCCCCTCGTGCGGACGCAGGTCTCCCCGCCCCGGAGGGAGCCCCCTTCTTGCCCCACCTCTCTCGCCGGCTTTCATTCACCCCGCCGCGCAGGTGATGGTGGACATGGCGGGACCGGGTTTTTCGCACAAGATAGACCTGCTGGTCACCGCCTCTCGAAGATCAAACCACGTTACCCTGATAGACTACACGACCCGGGAGGATCAATGGCTGGTCCGCGAAGATGACTCCTGTCTCCCCGCGAGACAGTCGCCAGACGATCGGCGGGATACCTGGGACCGAGATGGACGTCGGGTGAACCCCCCTTACCGACCGAAGGACCCAAATGCGTTTCGGGGAGAAGACCCGCCCAGCACCTGGCCAGCTATCCCCTGGAAGTCCCATCAGGCGTGGGGATATAACCCGCGGGCGATCTATGATCACCGATACCTCCCGCTGGAAGAAGCGATAAGCAGGCAGACCATTAGGAGACGTCCAATGTCTACCAATCTTATTATGATCGCAATGGGGGCGAGAGGATACATCTCCCAAGCCTCATTTGACGAACTGTGCTTCCATTTCTCCAAGAGCATCGCGCAGCAGATCTACCAAGGCCTAACCAGGATTTGCCATGAGCATATCATCCAGACTTGGAATTTCCTTCACCATTTCCCTGCGGGACCTCCTCCAAACCCTCCTTTCCTCCCCCTCAGTAGGTGGGCGTGCTCCTTCGCCCTACCTGGTCCCCTTTGTTGCTTTGTCCAGAGGCGGGAGGCGAGCGGAGAGGCGGAGAAGGAAGTCCACCAGAGGCCCAAGGTATCCCACCGAAGCTGAGTCCAAAGGGGGACGAAAATCCATCGCACCGATCCCGTAGATGTGGGAGGAGAGGGTCTCCTGTGGCTCGCTTAGCCCACCAGCAAGTCAGACGACCCACTGGCACACTAGCTTGCCTATGGAGTCTCCTTTTCCTCCCACCCTTGACTCCCCATCGAATCCCACCTCTCCTCGGGGCCACGGAACCGAAGGGGCCTAGCCCTGGCTAGAGTTTTGAATTCCTCTCCCCCCCCCCCCCATCCAGCCTTCCGCCTCTTTTTTCTCCCGACCTAGCCTCCGCCCGCTTTGAGTCTCTGGGAGGGTAATCCGTCCTGTCTGTGTCCCCCCCTTCTCAGGGAGCTGCATAGTCATGGGGATGGAGGACTCGTCTAGGGTTGACTGTGCTTCTTCTTCTGTCTTCTCTCTCTTGTCGGGATTCGGTTTTTTCAAATTTCCAGCGTCTCTGCTGGTTTCCTGGTCTGTGGGGGGATGTTTCCTGGGTGGGACGGACGGACCAGGCTTAAGCGCGGCCTCTTGCCTTGGACCGCGCTCCCTTGTGGGATCACTTTCACTCTGTTCCCTCTCTTTCTCCTCTACGACCGGCCCCCCTCTCTTTCTCTCTTCCTTGTTGCGCTCTCTCTCTCTCTGGCGTTCCTGCGATTCAGCTGGTGCCCTGTGGGCCTGCTCGAGTCAGGATCGGTGTGTCTACGACTGGTCGCCCATGGATTGGCGCTGGATGGGAGTCCCGCTTCGACCTGGACGAATGGGCCCAGATGCGCCGGGACGTGTTGGCTGCTTCGCTTCCGGGAAGATTCTTCCCGGTCTGAATTGGCCTGTGCCAGCCGGTTACTAGGTTTGTGTGTTGGTCGGGAGGTTCCTGTAGGCTATCGGCTGTCCCTTCTCTCTGTCGTCCTTTCTCTCTCGTTCTTTCTCTCTCGCTCTCTTTCTCTCTATCTCTTTCGTTCTCCATCTCTCTCTCTCTCTCTCTTTCTATCTCTCTCTCTCTTTCTATCTCTCTACCCTTTCCACGACGTGCATCTGTGTCTCCGGACCGTTTGCGCACAGATCCTAGCGGGCTGCCATTCGCTCAAGGCCAAATGCTCCCCCAGCCATCAAACCCGCTTAGTCGGTGTCCCTGATGTTGGTGGTCGTAGTGCAGGCGCCCCGCAACCGCTACGGGTTTGGGTGGGAATACTGTCTTTCTCATTGTACAATAATTTTAGCAAAATCAATAAAATAATGAAATCTGCCGAGTCCCATCAACCTTTTCGCAGTTGACACGATGTATTAAAATTTCCTCCTTACTTTTTTTTAAAAATTGTCTTTAATTTCGCTGCCGTTTTTTCCAGGGTGTACTTTTAGCGATATTTCCAGCCATTTGTCAGCTTTGTTTCAAAAGGAGCCTATCCCTGTTGAAACTTGACAGTATTAATATTGTTTGCACACGTATTTTTGTCCTCGAATAATTGTATCGATCCTTTTTCCTCGGACTGGGACTCCATGTTAATTACGCCCCACGTAGCTAAGTCAATTGGAAGACATGTAGATAGCCACCACAATAGTATTATTCACTAATAGTGAGGATAACCACCTGTCGTGCTATTTCCTTCGGAAATTTTTCTGAAGAATCGAACGAACCGAGAATAAAAGGAAGTCCAAAATTCCGCAGCGGTTACACTTCCTTTCCACTGACGACGGCCCGCAGGGGCGGCAGCCAGTGTAACGTGTCTTCTGTTACCTGTAAAAAACCATAAAGGTTACTTATGATAGTCAGTTTTATTGACAAAAATATATTCATATAATAATATCACTAGCGTTGAAAGGGTAAATTATCTGGTAGTAAGTCAGAAGTTTTATCATCCATCTAATACATCAAGTGTATACAATACACAACCTGATTAGTGAAGAAGAAGAAGAAGAAGAAGAAGAAGAAGAAGAAGAAGAAGAAGAAGAAGAAGAGGTATTTCAACTGTCTTATATCTTACAGTATTTTTCTCTCTTTTTGTATTTTCCTTCACCTTTTTCTTTCATTCGTCACCACTACCTACTCATCTCTACGAACAGCAAGTTGTATTAAAGTTCCCCCCCCCCCCCCAAAAAAAAAGAAAAAGAAGGAGGAGGAAGAGAAGAGGAAGAAGAAAAATAATTAGTAGAGGAAGAAAGATGCGAAGGAGCAAGAGGAAAAGAAAAGGAGAAGAATAACCGTAGAAAAATGAGAAAGAGAAGGAACTTCACGGGAAAGGAATACTTCATGAGTCTTTCATGACTGACCCCGGGAATGGAGCGGCAAAGCTCGCCAAACCAGCTTGGAGGCACTTATGAACAAATAACCACACAGCCACACGTAAGCTTACGTAGTTGATGACCCAACGAAATAACTTAAACCAGAAAGGTAGGAATTTTTCTTCTAGACGGGTGCGTGCTGACATCAATTGAGTGACAGTCACATCGGCAGCCACCGCCACGCCTAGCACGGTGAATACCGCCATCCACCATTGAGAAGTGGAATATCCTCCTGATGCGAACAGGAAAAATAAATAAACAATAAACCAGAATAAAGCAAGAACTCAAGAAAGTTAGTAAGTGCGTAAACCGTACGGAAATTATTATGTAAGTAATAAGCAAGTGGGTAAGTAAGTGAGTGAGCGAGTAAAGTAAATTAAGTAATTTCAGTAAGGTAAGTTAAGTTTAAGTAAGTAAGCAAGCAAGAAAGTAAGTAAGTAAGTAAGTAAGTAAGTAAGTAAGTAAGTAGGTAATAAGTGAGTGGGTTAGTACGTAAGTCAAGTGAGTCAGAGTAAGCAACTTAGTAAGTAAGTAGGTGAGTAGGTAAGTAAATAAGTAAGCAAGTAAGTTAAGTAATAAGTAAGTATGTTGATACAATGATAACGATAATAGTAGCGCTTTCTCTGTCAACGGCTGATCCATTACTGGACACGCGCCTCCATCGCCTCACCAGCAAGGGGAGAACGAAGATTGACGATAGGCTCTAATCATACCCCAACAGGGCAGCTCCAAGCCTTCCAGACTGACCAATACTTTCAAAGAAACATACTTTGAAAATAATGGCACCGACGGGAATCGAACTGGCGACAGGTCCAGTTGGTATTGAACTTGACCACTGGGCTATCGCGGTGAGGACAACAATAACAACAACAAAAACAATAATAATAATAATAATAATAATAATAATAATAATAATAATAATAATAATAATAATAATAATAACAATAATAATAATAATATAATAATAATAATAATGTTTCTCTGTCAATGGCTGATACATTTCTGTACATGCGCCTCCATCGTCTCACCCGCGAGGGGAGTACGAAGATTTTGACCGATAAGCTCTACTCACAACCCCCGCAAGGCAGCTCCAACACTTCCCAACAGAACAATACTTTCAAAGACGTACTTTTAAACTACTGGCACCGACGGGAATCGAACTGGCGACAGGTCCTAGTTGGTATGAAACTTGACCACTGGGCTATCGCGGTGAGGATAATAATAATAATAATAATATAATAATAGTGCTTCTCTGTCAATGGCTGATGCAAATCTGCACATGCGCCTCCATCGTCTCACCCGTGAGGGGAGTACGAAGAATTGACGATAGGCTCTAATCACACCCCCGCAAGGGCAGTTCCAACACTTCCAGACGGACCGGAATGTTCAATGAAAATACTGGTGGCACCGACGGGAATCGAACTGGCGACAGGTCCCAGATGGTAGAACTTGACCACTGGGCTATCACGGTGTCCAATATAATAATAATAATAATAATAATAATAATAATAATAATAATAATAATAATAATAATAATAATAATAATAATAATAATAATAATAATAATAATAATAGGCTTCCTCAGACTATAGCATCAGATCCAGATCCTGGACATGTGCCTCCATTGGGTCACCGGGGTCAGCCGATCCCAACGCATTGTCAGAACACCAAACAGACATAGCAGCAACAGCAACAGCAGGGGCAGATGGGGGCTGTGAAGTGCATGAAGAGCTAGATGCGAGGGTGTTAGCTGAAGAGAAGAACTCGGAGACACTACGCTGCGCTCCCGAACCCCTCTCTCTAGCCAGGACGTCCACACTGCGCGGACGGCCGCGCCGCGCAACATCAACGTCACTTGGGGGAGAGGGTGGGACAGAAGCTGATGGAACCTCAGTGAGGTCAATCACCTCCTCGCCCCCATCCTCCACCCCAAGCTCCTCCCTTTTACCCTCCCTAGCAGACCAACACTCAGACACATATGATCCAAACAACACATCCAACTTTGGAGGGGGACGCAACGCTGTAACCCCTAACAACGCAGCAAGCCTAAAGTTACTGCGGAAGCGCGACTTCCCCTGAAAAAACTTACAAAACAATCGTGATTGATCCACAGGCGACATATCATCCCAACCCTGCCGCACAGAGCCCTCCCGCTCCCGCCCAAGCAACACATCCTCCACCACAACCTCACCACCTACGACCTCACCACCCTCCTCACTCCCTCCATCCCCCTCAGCACCCCCCACAGCCATGCCACCGAGCCTCTGCATACTCAGCAACAGCTGCTTACGTCTCCCCTCATGCATGGGGCAATCCCATAAGAAGTGCGCAAGGGACTCATTGACATCATCATGACAACAGAAGCAGCGAGGGGACATGCCACTGACCAACTTGCTGCGGTACAACCGAAGGCGGTTGTTGCAGCTGAGCAACCTTCTCCGAAGCAGATTATAATGCGCATCATCAAGGGCTACCCATCTTGGGAACTCCTTAGTTCCAAAGACTTGTCTTAGGATGACTCGCAGGCCATCAGTAAGATCGCTGCCTGCCTCTCGCTTGTCCCACATCAGTTGCTGCACCATCTTGACGTCCTGCTGAAGGGCCCACTTGTCCACAGTCGAACACCAACCCTCGAGGTCCTTCTCTGAGCTATTTAGGAGCTCCTGAAGCCCTTGTTGTAGATCCATTGAGTCCCTGATAGCGCCTTCGGCCTCCGCAGTCCAGTCGGATTTGACTTGAGATGCGATGACAAGAAATCGCTTCTCCGGTAGAACACGCAGCCGTCCATAGAACTTCAGTTGCGCCGCCCGCCGCAAACGCTCCGCACTCAAAGAGCGCGCCAGAAAGAGTGTAATCCACTTGCTTGTCTTAGGGCTGATGCCGAGAATCATCCTCATGGGGCGCAGCATTGCTGCCTCCAGCTTGGTGAGCTGCGATACGGGGGCACGCCAGACATCGAAGGCGTACTTCAGCTTGGCCCCCACAAGTTGATTCCAGCACATGAGACGATACCTAGCTTGTATCTCACCTGCACACCACAAAGAGTACCAACCTGCGGTGGCGACTTCAGTGACACGCGTAGCCCGCAGGGCCTGCTCCTTCCACTTCAGGTCGTCGGTGATAACCACTCCCAGGTACTTGTACTGACTGGTGACACAAAGCTTCTGGCCGCGAAACCACACCACGGGCTCACCTCGCTCCCTGATACTTGGTCGTTTCGCCTTGCTCGACGTGTAAACGGGCATGATTTCCGTCTTGCCGGGCTTCAAGTTGACTTCCAGCCGGTAATCTTCCGCGAACTTGGCCACAACATTGACCATCTTCTGGAGCTCGGTGCGACTGTGAGCGATGAGGGCCACGTCGTCCGCGTATAGAAGTGCCTTGATGTCGTTCAGCCGCTTCACATCCGTGATCTTGAGGGCACTCGCCAGCCGATCACACAACTCATCCATAAAGACGTTGAAGAGTGTGGGAGAGAGAGGGGACCCCTGTTGGACGCCTACACCCTCCAGTACTTCGGGGGTGAGTGCTCCATCAACTAGCACTTGCGACGAAGTCTGCTCGTAGCACCTGCGTAGCGTGCGCCAGAACTTGCCCCTTACACCCAGCTTCCAGAGCCTCTCAAATAGACCATCTCTCCAAACAGACGGGAAAGCCTTGCGTAGATCGACGAACAGAACATACGACTCCCGCTTCTGCTGCTGACGCCCCTTCAACCTCTGCCAAAGGGTAAAGACCTGATCCGTAGTGCGACGCCCCGGGCGGAAGCCTCCCTGCTCTGGACGTAGCTTATCCGGGCCATCCACGAAGAGCGTTAGACGAGTAGCTAATAAGGACAGATACAGCTTACCAAGGCAACTAATAATCGAGATATCCCTCCAGTTGTCAGGATCCGTAGGATCCCCACCCTTGGGGATATTGACGATGATTCCCTTGCCCCAAGCTTTTGGAGTCCTCTCGGCTTCTCGAATCCAGTTGAAGTACTGCGTTAAGTAGCCATTGATGTAGGCGCCGCCATACTTGAGCATCTCGTTCTTCACTTTGTCCTCGCCACAAGCTTTGTGGTTATTCAGGGCACGTTGCCTTGCAAGGACCTCCTCTTGCGTGAACGGCTTGTCCAGCTCTTCGCAAGTGTCTTCACCTACTTCGTGCTCCTTCATAGCCCGGGCCACCTCATCTCTGAAGCGATCGTTCCAGTGGAACTGCCGCTTAGCTTCGGCTTCCTCCCACTCCAGCGAGCCTGCTTCTGCACAGCACTCCACCACAACAGCCGCACTTGCCGGATTTTCCCGTGGCTTCACC
Organism: Paulinella micropora; assembly: GCA_019918135.1. Classification (NCBI taxonomy): domain Eukaryota; phylum Cercozoa; class Imbricatea; order Euglyphida; family Paulinellidae; genus Paulinella; species Paulinella micropora. Next base: position 12,761 of record WBZZ01003160.1, on the reverse strand, counting down.
GAATTTTTCCGAAATTCCTCCCACCGAGCGACCTTTTCCGGCAGCGTACACGCCAGTGAGCCATCCTCCCTTTGCACCGGCGCGGAGACCTTCGTTCTGCGTGCCCCGCCAAGCCGCTTCGCGAGTAGCCAAAAGCGCTTTGAGGATTGCTCGCGTTGACATTTGACCGCTTCTTCCTGCACTTGCTTGAAGGAGGCGGACTTCTTGGCCCGAGTTGCCTTCCGAATTTGCTTGCGGAGCCGTAGCCAATTCAGACGGGCTTCCGCATTCGATTCATCCCTCCTGTATGCTGCGTAGGCCTCCCGGCGCTGCTGAATGAGCTCCTTTAGCTCCCCGTCGAACCAATTGTTGGTGAAACGGGGTCGTATACATCTGGAGCCAAGGACCCGGTGCGCCGCCATTCGGAAGGACTGCGCCACTCGCTCGGTGACGTCATCTACCACCCGTTGGCTGTCGGCACCACCCGATAGGTCAAGCTCAGGCAGCTGATGCACTCCAAGCTTCTGTAGGCAATGCTGGAATACGTCATCGAACTTGTCGCGTAGATAATCCAGCGCTTGCTTCGCAGCGTGATCATTACCCGAGACACCAGCACCAATAAGCTTATCAACACGAAAGGACCTGTAAGGTTTCGCAGCCCGCTTTGGCCGGCGCTGGCCGCTCCACGTCAGTTCGGCCCATACTGCCTTGTGGTCCGTATCAAGATCATCTTCGCATACTCCGAACTTTGCTCCAGATGCCAAGCCAGGCGACGCGCAGATGTAATCGAGGAGGTGCTTGCCTGTGCCCATGCCGCGCTGCTCACGCCGGGACCACCAGTAGGACCCTTCCACTGGGCACGAGAAGCCGCTCAGATTTCGCAGGCCCGAAGCGACGAGGACAGCCGCGAGTCTCTTGCCGTTCTCCGAACGTACCGGTGCTCCCTTATCATCGACCTCCCCGTGCTGACCGACGATGCCCTCCTCTTTTCGGCTGCATGCCGGCCCGAGCTTCGCGTTGGCATCCGCCACCGTGACCACAAGACCTTTGGCTCCAAAAAAAGCTATAGCTGCCTGCCAGGCCGCATACGCCTCTGACGACTCTTCTTCCTGCGTTTCCTGGGGAAAGTAGCCGTTGCCCACATAGATATCGTGAGCGCCGGTAACACCCGAGGCGATACGCAGCCACACTTGCTGCCGGTGGTCGACGGGGGCTGACACCAGGTTGCAATACGGACCAAGGAAGTTAGCCACCGCGAATAGAACCCCACCCTTGCAGCGATTTTTCTCGCTGACCTCCGCAGGTTTTCCAAAAATCCGGAATCCATCCAGGCTGCATTTGGAAAGTTGCTTCTTGCCCATGCGGTGCTCCTGAGCCCCGATGACTAGCCAGCCCTCGTGCTTGTAGAATGATGCCCATTCCGCCGTGCCTACGTTGTCGTATCCCGTTTTACCCTGCCAGTTGTGACTCGCGACGAGTAGCTTGAAGCCGGTATCGAACTGCTTGGAGCGATGCTTCTTGGCTCGTTTCCGGACCCGACGGCCGCGCTTGGCTTCCGCCCTCGTGCTGCCCCCCTCTGCAGGTGCTTGCGCAGGTTGGTCCCCCACTGCACTGGCCGCCGAATGCAGGGGCACCACATGCACATCAGCACACTCAGACACACACTTAGGTGCATCGGCAGCCAATTCCGAAGACACCACCTGCACATCATCGACACATTCTTCATGCAGAGGCAAGACGCGATATCCCGTCGCAGCTTCCTCCTTCCGGACCGCCGCTTCCCCACGCAGATGGATGCGAATAAGCCTTCGGACACGTTCCCTGTCCCTGAACCTGCGCCCAAGGGCCACATTGACCCCTCTGCCGAAGAATTTGAGATGTTTGAGTTGCTGCAACGCCGTCTGCCTGCTGTCATCGTCCTCGTAGACCAGCTCCAGGTGACGAAACATTCGCTGGCCTTGCCACTCCATTACCGGGACCACCAGACCAAGACCGCTCATTTTGGATGCGATCTCCTGTAGATTGGCGCGTTCTGAGAGCCCCCAGACAATCAGATTACGCCCGTCCTTGTCGTACCGATCTACCCGCCGGTACCGTCGAGGCGGCGGTGCCATCTGCCATATAGCGCCGCTCGCCTTATGTTGAAGCGCCGACCCGTGTGCCAGGTTTGGGGAGGAAGGATGAGGCGCAGCTAAGATAGCCTCTCCACGTGGTTCAGGAATTCCGTCATATACGCGAGCCCTCATCCTCCCATCCTGGGACATCGGGCCAGAGCCCGTCGAAGAGGCATTCCCACGGGGATTGTCCAGGTCTTCGGCGATTCTACCTTGTCCCATAAGGGCCACAGTGGTAGCTCCGTGCTTCGCGTATTTGTAATCCATTGAGAGTAGTAGACGGCCAATGTCGCTGGCCATCACCGCCGCGCCTCTTTACGCCGAGGAAAGCGCCCGTCCATGCAAATAGCATCGGCGGTATCTGCAACACACACTACACGCATTTCCGCCGGTGTCACTGGACGCTGCCGCGTCGCTTCGTGCCCTTCGGCGCCCGCCAGCACCCCCAGCGTCGCCAGAACCTGCCTCACGCACTACACACACTCTCCATCGCATCGCCAACGCCTCTACTCTCATGCCTTATGGACTTTCAGCTGCTCCTAACAATACACATCATGAGGTACGGGTGTCCCCGAGTGGAGCCAGATCGGACGGCGTGCCGCTGAAACTCCTTCCCCCACGTGGGTATAGAAGGCGCGAACCTAGCGGTACCTATAGGGTCTTACAGACAAGTATAGTAATCCCAGCCGAAGCTGCTCAGTTAGAAATGCAACGGTGGAGGGTGTGAATGCATGGGGCAAGGCACGTCAACGCAGCAAGGCACTGGCAAGGCATAGGGACCGACTGAAGCCCCTCTCCAACGTGCGCTCATCATGTGTTCCAGTTAGGCAACCCCGAAGAAGCAAAGATAGGGAGGAGACAAAACCCAAATAGGATGAAGATAGGATTAACATGAAGCCGAAATGGAGCCGAGTTGGAACAGGTCAACTCAGCCCCATCTCGGCTCAATGTGAATCCTATCTTCAACCCATCTCGGTACTGTTTCCTCCGAATGCTCACCTCAACAAGATCACCAAACCGGAACTGGAAGCCCCCAGGCATTTACTCGGCAGGAAATTCGGCGAAAATGGGCTAACCAGGAAACCAGACCCAAACCAACAGCCAAGAAAAACGAGCCAACCAACAATCCAACAGACAACCCCACAACCTGCCTGGCCGAAGCCCTACCGAGTAAATGCCCAGTTGAGAGTTGCGCATATCCCGGTGACCGCCCTCCCCAAGCGGTCACCTTCGTGGGGAGAGGCCCAACCACCTCCTCTTCCCATGGAGTGCCATAATAATAATAATAATAATAATAATAATAATAATAATAATAATAATAATAATAATAATAATAATAATAATAATAATAATAATAATAATAATAATAATAAATAATAATAATAGTCTTTCTCTAAGGCGTACTGATGCAGCTGCATGGCACGATCCGAGTCCGGACATAAGCCTCCAAATACCTTTGCTCGAGGTCCTCCAACCCCCCTGGCTGGCCAGTCTCTCGACTGGTGAGCAGGGCCACCGGTGGAGCTCCTGAGAGCAAGACCGCACTAAGCCGAGGTTACTCCGCAGTTCCAGCAACCTCTTGCAAAACGTCGCCGAATGTGCAAGTGCATACACCAAGCATGGTGGCTAGAACTGCCTCAAAACCCCACCTGTAACAATTTGGCGGACAACTGGATCCAGGGCTACCAACCGATATAGCGGAGTTAAAGATCTTTTATGGACGTCCCATGAACCTCCTTCCCAGCATACCACCAAATGGTTATGGATGTGCATCGCAATTTATCGCCGTAAGGCCATTTGGCTGAACAACAACAACAATAATAATAATAATAATAATAATAATAATAATAATAATAATAATAATAATAATAATAATAATAGTGCTTCTCTGTCAATGGCTGATGCATTTCTGCACATGCGCTTCCATCGTCTCACCCGTGAGGGGAGTACGAAGAATTGACGATAAGCTCTAATGACAACCCCGCAAGGGCAGTTCCAACACTTCCAGACGGGCCGGTATGTTCAATGAAAATACTGGTCCAGAAATAGACCGGTATGTTCAATGAAAATACTGGTGGCACCGACGGGAATCGAACTGGCGAAATAATAATAATAATAATAATAATAATAATAATAATAATAATAATAATAACAATAATAATAATAGGCTTCTTCTGACTATGGCCTCGGATCCAGATTCTGGACATGTGCCTCCATAATAATAATAATAATAATAATAATAATAATAATAATAATAATAATAATAATAATAATAATAATAATAATAATAATAATAATAATAATGATGATATGTATGTATGTATGTATCGTCTGCCAATGGCTGAGCCAAAAGGCCATGTGCATCCAGTCCTCCATTCCATAAGGAAAGTCTCCACACCAATCGGTGGAATAAAGGAAGTGACGGCATAGAACATTTCTCTAGGAGCTTTATACCAATGAGCCCATGGAAAGGGACCGATGGCCTATGTACTCCCTATAATAAGAATGATAATAATAACAACAACAACAATAATAATAATAATAATAATAATAATGATAATAATAATAATAGTGGTGCTTCTCTGTCAGTGACTGATACATTTCTGTATATGCGCTTCCATCGCCTCACCAGCAAGCCTCAGGGGAGAACGAAGATTTGACCAATAGCTCTAGTCACACCCCCGCAGGGCAGCTCCTAGCCTTTCGACATGCAAATACTTTCAAAGTACATACTTTGAAAATACTGGCACCGACGGAAATCGAACTGGCAACAGGTCCCAGATGGTATTGAACTTGACCACTGGGCTATCGCGATGCGCTATAATAATAATAATAATAATAATAATAATAATAATAATAATAATAATAATCATAATAGTGTATCGTGTATCTCCTGCCAATTGCTCAGCCAAAAGGCCATGTGCATCCAGTCCTCCATTCCACAAGGAAAGTCTCCACACCAATCGCTGGAATAAAGGAAGTGACGGCATAGAACATTACTCTAGGAGCTTTATACCAATCAATAATCATAATAATAATAATAATAATAATAATAATAATAATAATAATAATAATAATAATAATAATAATAATAATAATAATAATAATAATAATAATAATAATAATAATAAAAATTATGTATCTCACACAAACGAATCAGACAATCGAGATAGATAGATAGATAGATGAGATATCGACTAATGTCAGAAAAAAGGAGCTTCTGATTTCGTCAACCAAGGAGGTCTGTGGGCAAAGTATTTACCCGATGCCCAGCTAAGCCGTGATGTTTGCACGGAAGGGACTAATACAGGCGATACCAGAAGAGCTCTCTCGACAGCATTTCTCAACGAGAGCTCAAACCTCCCCAGTACCGGGCGGGGCCAGGGCTCGTTCCATAAGCGCCCTTGCAGAACGAGCTCCCACCTCCATTACAGAGGACCCAGTAAGCAGATGGAGTTTTGAGACTGTGGCGACAGTCTAGCATAAACCGACAGAGCACTGTGGGGTATTCCGGGCTCAACAAGCGAGAAAGGGCACCCTGAGGGAACAGGATTGTGCTTCCCGACGCTATTTCGGCATGTGACTTATAGGCGTATGGCAGATATATAGATAGATAGATAGAGAGAGATAGGCAGAGGCGTTGGAAAAGAGGTTTGGATAACAGAACCACAATTTCACGGATGAGATAGATAGATAGATAGATAAGTATAGGCGTTGGAAAGTGTGTTTGAATTAAAGAAACCACATTCCAATTGTAAGATTTAGATATAGATAGATAGACAGACAGATAGATACGAGGAAGACAGATAGATAGAGGGGTTGGAAAGTGCGTCTGGGATGCAAGAAACCACAATTCCAAAGGACACACATCTCTCCATCAAACTACCTAACTACCTGCTTACACACCTACTTACCTATTTCTCCATCTACCTTCCTACCTATCTACTTCCCTACCCCTACCTACCCGTAAGGATGCGGCCGAGTTCGAAATGAGCGCAAGCGTTGACGAGGAAGAGGAGCAGGATAGACCGACAGGGGTGCTTGTTACCACCCAGTGGGTAGTATACCATATAGCGGATCAATTGACTCGCTGGCCGACTCCTGAGTATACATTGAGACAGGAGATATCTGGCGTTGAAGTATACAAGAGGACAAGAGATATCTGGCGTTGAAGTATATACATGAGGACAGGAGATATCTGGCGTTGAAATATGAATTGGGCAGAATATAGCTAGCGATGAGGTATACATTGGGCCAATATCTGGCGATGAGGTATATATTGTGACAGGATATATCTAGTGCTGACCAGTATGTATGATGGATCTACTAGCGCCCTAGGCGGCTCTTTATCTATAGAATATCCATCTATCTATCTCTCTATCTATCCAATCTAATCTAATGTAATCTAGCCTAAGTCTAAATCCAAGTCTTCATTTTTATCTTAATCCTTATCTTTATCTTTATTTTCATCTTTCTTACCTTATCATATCTGTCTATCTGCCTACATATCTGCCTACATAGGAGAGTCATGACTGACATCCGAAGGACTTTCCACTCATTTTTCGGTTTTGAAGGACTTTCCTGCTTATTTTTCGGTTTTGAGAGGGATCGCGCGCAGCCGGGGGGGGGGGGGGGGGGGGGGTTAAAAAACCCTATATATGTACGTATATAAATATATCATATATATGTATACACATACACATATATATATATATATAATATATATCAAACAGCCGCGGGATAGGTGATGCGACAGAGAACGCAACCATTTCCTCCAGAAATCGCGTGGCGAAGTGCTGCAGTACACCGCCCCATACGGCAAAATCACTTCCGTGACGTGTGCACCGGGAGACATCGCATGCAGCCCCTCGGAAACCAAATGCCACGCCAGGCAATAGACATCAAAGACCAGCACCATGCAGGAAACCAAGAGGCTTAAGACTTCGGCTTCTAACACCGGGTACCTAGAAGCTACCTGTACTACAACGTCGAGTTGAAGGAGAGCATGGAGGCCTAGTCCGAGAAAAAGCCAAAAGAGCAAGTGCAGACTTCGCTGAAGGTTCAGCTGCGGTCTACGAACCTCCTGAAACTTAACCTGGCAAGGGGCAAGCCCGCTCACAAACGCCTGTTCGTACGTAGTGATTCCATAGCTTTGTAACAACTTGGTGCCTCCGAAAATGAGCACGGCATTGCTGCACTCCCAGAGAGCTGTCGCTGAATACAGCAAGATGGTGCTTAGTGAAGAGGGGTTTTGGCCCAGAAGAGCCGGCAGCAGGAACACACTTTTGAAAATGGATAAAGTGTTACTGACACCCAAACCGAGAAGGTATCTCCCACATCGGTAGTACTTACTAGTGGCCCCCCAGTTCCGAACGGCGAAGGCTAATACAGCGGTGCCCGACAACATGCTTAAGTAGAGGAGCAGAACCAGAAGCCCGATAGCTCGCACCCGCTGCAGCGGCCGGAGTAATCACCAATAAGATGGTGAGAACGGTGAGAGGGATGGTGCATCTCGACGGGAACGTATGCTGCATCCCGACGGGAACGTCAGAATCAGGCTGCATCTCGACGGGAACGTCAGTAGTAGGCTCCATCTCTACGGAAACGTCAGAAATTTCAACCGAAATTCCCTCGGGGTGCAAAACATCCTTACTATTTTCATCTTGTTCGCTAGCTAGGAGGAGTTGCTTGAGTTCTCCAGCATCTTGGTCGGCATTTTCACCGAGGGGGGAATCACCCAGTGGGGCTAGACGGTCAAAGTGTTGCTGCTTGTGGTCGGCATCCGCCATCCATTTCAACTCGAAACAATCCTGCAGAGGGCACACCATTGATAATTTCCCCCAAAAATGAACGAAACTCAAGAAGCAAGGACCAGCAGGGAAAGAAGAAGAGACAAAAGGGAAACTTGCGGCCCATGAAGTGTCGCTTGCAAAAACAACATGTAACAATTAAAAACAACAAACAAACAAAAAACAGAACAAACAAAACCGAACAGAACCAAACAAACAACAACAACAAAGTCCAACTCAAAATGGCAAAGTTCAACCTCGGTCGACAAGGGTGGTTGTGTTGTCTCGGCTGTTGGTGTACTCGGAGTTGATGTACTTGTACTCATCGCAGCTCGCTAAGATAGAAACACGAAAACAACGATCAGTACTACGATCTACGTGTATGGACGGTAAACAAGAGCGAGTGCTAGAGCGTTAATCGACCTGTGAGGATGAACAAGGGAATGCACTCGGGTTGCGTCAGCTGTCTCGATCAGGGCACCTTGGCTAGAGAAACCAAGGAAAAATTAGGATGGAAACTCGGAACACCTCGCAAAATGGTATACTTATCTCGGATCACGAATCAGGACTGTTCGCACACGCCCTGGACTCTGACTCGAGTAGTTGATACCGCAGTTCGTGTCATGAATTTTCGTGCCTCAAATTCACGACATGAACTGCGATTAAGGCTTCTAGACATATCACACAGGTAATCAATACAGAAGGCCAAAAGCACTCAAAACGACAACCACAAGCACCATATCTCCAACACGTTGGAGATAATCAGAAAAAATATATGACACATTTTTATTAAAAGTTATTATAATTATATAATATGATTGACCGCAAACAGAAGAGAGCAGAATACATAAGAGAAAGAAGAAAACAGAAATATACTTGTGTATGTGGTAAGACCATAGGAATATACAGCAAATACACACACGAAAAATCAGATTTTCATAGAGATTTCTTCGCCGAGAAAGAGGAGGTAATGATTGGAGGTTATCCAGTTATACGTGTTTGTCGCAGAAATGATGACATAGAAAGATATTATAAAAATAAAATGTAAAATGATTTAAAGAAATAAATATTATTACATATATATTATCTATTGTAAATAATAGATTATGTGTGAATTAACAATCCTTCAACAAGCAGACAAGGAGATGAAAGAAATATATAACTCTCATTTTCCTGAAGCAAAAGCAGATGACTTATCTATTAAAATATTTACAAAACAAGAAATGAATAATAGATATGTCAAAGCATACAAATTTTGGAAAATACAAGCCGAGATTATAAGAGATAAAGAAGAAAAAGATATGAAAGACTTATATAAATTAAAAATATGTGCTATGGCCATTGAAAAATTGAATTGAGAGAACTCCATTTAAAAAATATGTAAAATCAAACTCTGAATATTGGAAATTTCACAAAAAATATATTATTGTGGATATTGAAGAAATTCCTAACGGACTTCTATTAAGTGGAGCACCGAAATAAATAATTAATTTCAATCTAAAGAGTAAAATTATATTACTTATAATATACAATGGGCAGACACAAGAAGTATCTCACACTTGAAGATAGACGAAAGGCAAACAATGATAAAGCGATGGCTTATTATAACAGAAATCGCGATGAAATAAACAGAATGAGAAAAGAAAAAACTTAAAGAAAGAAACAGGAAACTGGAAGAATATGAAAAAATGAAAGCAAAAGAAAAAGCAACAGAAAAAATGTAAAACTATTTTTCATCTAAAGATAAGCATATATATTGATATATATATTGTTAAAACAATTTAATTATTTTCAATATTTTTATATTCCTGCTAATATAAAAGTAAAATATGCCACCACCATTACCACCTAGACCAACAAAAGAAAATGTAGAACTAGCGAAGGTAAGGGCGAACTTACGCGAAACAAAGACACGAGAGGCGGGACGACGAGAGGTAAAACTCGTTGAACTAAGACCAATACGAAACATAGGTATAAACGGCTTTTCATACCCCTTTAGAAATCTTGACATTAACTTTTATGATATGGATGCGATTGAACTAACAATTATGAGAGCAGTAAGAGATGTTAAAACCAGAGGTATGACAAACGAAGCAAGTATTCATATTAAGTTTGGTTATATAACGGATGTTGATGACAGCCAAAATAGTTTATTTTATAAATGGAAAACTTTCAATTCCGTTAAGTTGAAAGATATAGACGACCTATTTCGTGATATATATCTATACAACGAACAAAATCTTGAAGCCAGTGATCACGGATATGAACGAATTATCCAATACATAAATATTCAAATTGTCCAAGAAGACGGAGGCGGATGCAATTCTTCAGGAAAGGATTTGAAAAATAAAACAGATGAAGGAATTCATATTAATCCAAGGAGTAAGGATAATAATTGTTTCTTCTATGTTGTCAAGAATATATTAAACCTTCCTTTGAAGGGTAAATCAAAACTTAATAAAAAAGTATGTAATGATATTAGAAAAGAATTTAAACTTGAAACTAATTCTTACATACCTTTATCGGTTGGTTTTGAAATATTAAAAAAATATTGTATTGAAGGTAAGTATTTTGAAATAACTGATGCGACAACGAAGCAGACTTTCAAAAACTTTGAAGACCCTTTAATTACTGCGGATGTGCTTTGTTATCTTCTTAAAGGACATTATATAAGTTTTATAAAAAGAAACAAAAATAAGTGCCCCAATTGTCTGAGGGAATATTTCAATAATCACACTTGCAATAATAAAAGGATTACATATGCGAAGGCTAAACTTAGAGAAAAAGAAAAACAAGTAAGGTCTTTATTAACTAGATTTGATGAAATGAATTATAACAATCAAGATGAGGTTTTTCATTATGACCTTGAGACTTTTACAAACCTATACGAATTGCACACCCCATACATAGCGGGCTATACAATTGCAGATATTGGTTTTAAATATGTCGCTGGCGATGATTGTATTCCCAAACTTCTTGATATAATTTTTAAATTCGCTGAAGATTTAGCAAAAAGAAAACCAAAAGCAAAATTATATGTTAATGCCTTTAATGGTTCAAAGTTTGACCACTACTTCCTTCAAAAAGAATGTATCAAAAGAAAAATTAAAGACACTCCATTGATTAATAATGGAGCCATTATCTCAATGGAATACAAAAACATAAAATTCTGGGATATGTGCAAGCACACTGAAGGAAGCATTAAAAAGAACCTTGAAACATTGGGCTGTAATGTTTCAAAAGGAGACTTTGACCATAGTAAAGCGAAACGATGGGAAGAAATGGATGAAGAAACCAAAAAAGAATGTTTAGAATATTTAGAGAAAGATGTTATGGGGCTTAAGGAACTCCACGACACACTAAATAGACAAACATACGAAGAGCACAAAACAAACTTAACCGCTTTTATCTCTACTTCGTCTCTTACATTCAATTTATGGAAAAAGAGGATAGATGGAAAATACATCATTCAATTACCTACCATAAAACAAGAAAGAGACTTTAGAAAGGCTGTGTATGGTGCTAGAACTTATCCAAGCAAAAGGAGGTTTATCTCAGAGCAATACCAAAAATACTTAAGTGGCGAAATTAAGTTTGATGAGATTGTAGATTATCTTATTGATGCGGATGTCGTCTCACTTTATCCAACCGCAATGCTTGAATTATTTATGACTGGTGAAATAAAAGAGTGTGAAGGAGAAATGAAGGGGAAACTTGGTATATATAATGTTGATTACATATCACCAAAAAACCTTTTACACCCGCGAGTGCCATTCCGCGATAGCAAAGGATGCTTAAAGTGGGAACTGAGAGATATGAAAGACAATGGCTCACGAGTGTTGATATTGAAGATATGTTAGAACTTGGATACGAAGTTAAAATTAATCGCGGATACTACACTGAAGAAGCAGAACCAGTATTCAAAGAATATGTCTCAGAGTTATTCAAGAAAAAAGAAAACTCAAAGAAAGGCACACCGCAATATCTACTCGCCAAGTTGTTTATGAATGCTTTATACGGAAAGACAATCCAAAGACCAATTAACTCTGTGAGTAAATACATAACAAAAAATCACGAGTATTGGAAATTTTGGGCGAAGAATGTTATAACCGATATTGAAAAGTTTGACGAAGCAAACGGAGAATTATGGCTAATCACTGGTATTCCTAGAGACGAGAAAGAAAAGGAAGAAAAAATTACGAAACCCACACATTATGGAGCCTTTATATTAGCATACAGCAGGCGAATTATGTATAACTATATGACCGAGGCTAACCCAGACAATACCACAGACAAAGATTATTATTATACAGACACGGACAGCATTCAATCACATGTGCGACAAATTGAAAAAATAAAAAGGTTTAGAGATGTTTCAATAGGAGGGATGAATGATGATTTGGGCGATGGTAAGATAATAAGGGGTATATGGGTAGCACCAAAATTGTATATGTTGGAGTATGTTAAGAAAGGCGATGAGCAAGGCAAGACACATTTCCACTTTAGAGGAAAAGGATTGGACTTGAAGAAATTAAATCCTGCTTCATATGAACTAATGGACAAGGGCGAAAGCCTGACAAACACAAGAGACTTCATAATGAAGAAGATACACACGAGCAGAAACAGCAAACAGCAACACATTGAACACTTTAGCATTCAACACTAAAAGAATGTTGTAAAAGTTGTAAATAAGACGAGATGGTGCGGACGAGATTTCTATACTGATAATGATAGCATTCCGCGAGGATACCATATAAGGACATAAAAGAATTAATAATTTAAAAAAAATAAAAAAATTATTTTTTCCATAAAAAATTTTCGTCAGTCTATATACACCAATGTCCGCCCTAACCAGATTATGTGAGAAGTTTGAGAAACT
>WBZZ01003159.1:227500-230000 GCA_019918135.1 Paulinella micropora | reverse complement strand
GTACTGTATTGCATTAAATGCATGTATGTGTGTGTATGTATGCATTTATGCATGTATGTATTTTATTTTTATATATTTATGTGGGTATCTTTGTTTGTATTGTATTGTATTGTATTTGTTACGTATGTCATGCATGTCATGCGTGTCATGTATGTATGTATGTTATGTTATGTTATGTTATGTTATGTTGTGTAATGTTATGTTATGTATGTTATGTATGTATGTTATGTATGTTATGTATGTTATGTATGTTATGTATGTTATGTATGTTATGTATGTTATGCATGTTATGTATGTCATGTATGTCATGTCTGTCATGTCTGTCATATATGTCATGTATGTCATGTATGTTATGTATGTTACGTATGTTACGTATGTCCATGCCATGTATGTTACGTATGTTATGTATGTTATGTATGTCATGTATGCATGTATGTATGTATATGTATGTATGTATGCATGTATGTATGTATGTATGTATGTACGACGTATGTGTGTATGTGTTTGTGTCTGAGCGCTTGTTTAATCGTATTGCAGGGCCTGAGTTGGAAAAGTATCGGGCTTATTGCAAATCAGACTCTTCGCTGAGCGTAAGTAGCTCTTCCAATACATACATTGTACGAGCATCTATCACAGACACGCACTAACAAACATATGTGCATATGCATATCACTGAGTGAAAATGCCTACTTAGTCCATCTTCCTGCTTATGGGCAATAAGTGCCAAGGATATGGCCGTGCTTTTTTCTATCTCACAATACTGCACTCCTACATGACCACCAGCCCGCACCCTACTCTCTCACCTTGCGATTGCTAACGCAACTGGAGTTGGCCTATATATTCTGAAATACAGGCAAACTCCATGCGTCCAAGCAGTCGCAAGGTGACCGGGTAGGGTGCAGGTTAGTGGTGCTATAGAAGGAGTGCAGTATTGTGAGACAGAAAAAAGGACGGCCCTCTTATCCAAGTTCGATCCTCCTAATAGTAAGGAGGTCAAAGTATGCATTTACACCGCTGTCATATACGTTCAAGCAAACACCATATGCCTTAGTCTTCGCAATTGGGCAGGGTGGAACATGAGTTGTTTGCGAAATGATACAATTGTAGTGCTGTGGGGCCGTGCGCAGCACGGCCTTCGGCCTTAGCATCTGGGCTTTTTATCGCTAACGAGGAAGGTGTAGGCATTTTTGCCCAGCTACAACATAAAAATTCAAACTTCCCTGCCTGTACCCGTCGTCATGGGGTAGGGTAACATGGAGGCTGGGTCTGCTGTGGCAGCAGTATAGTGCGGTGTATCCAAACGTAGCACCGCCATCGCCAACCTGCCGTCCGTTCCCAAATAACAAGTAGGGTAAACATCACAATATTTAAGGCAGGTGCCAGATTTTCACCGAAGTCCCCGTGCCCGGGCCAAGCGCTCCGGGCCGGGAAATAACATCTATAGCCAGGGCTCACGGCCCCGCTCTCGAATACATACCAACCCGCTCGCGGTCTTCTCTTCTTAGGTAGTAAGTCAAGGGAAAATATGGCTTTTCAGTGACTGATCCCCAAAATCGCCTGCTTTGATCCCCGATATACCCGCCGGGCGGCAGGTGTTCTATACCTTCTCACATTTCTATCGTTGACTCTTTGTGTGCTGCATTTTTGGGCAGACTTTCGTTATAGAACACCTGCTGCCCGGGGGTGGGCCGAAAACACTGGTTATCCCGCTTAGCCCTTTTCGGTGACAAATGTGTGTGTGTGTGTGTTGGGGGGGGGGGGGGGGGGGTGTGGTCGAATTACTCGAGTTCATAAACCTACCGCAAGTTTCGATCAAATGAATGGGAGAAGGCACATGGTTTACGAGAATATGAACCAACTTTCGACTTGTGAAAAATCGGAGTCGGCTTCATCTACAAAAGAACCTGCGAGCGTCTTTGGATTGTTTGTGTGTTTGAAAGATACACTGTATCTTGCTAGTTTTCTACTCCAAGTTTGTTTGGCGACATGATTCATTCTTACATGTTTTTTTAGCATAACTCCAGGACTCCGATTCAGAAAAAAGTGGAAAGAATGAGGTCCTTTGCTTTTTCAAAGACCTATCGAAATGTTCGTCACCTTGGTGCTCTCGCTCGATGTGCTTCCACATCATCTCCAAGCGGCTCGGGTCAAGAGCTCAACAAGTGGAGCAAAAAACTAACCCAGACAGATGTACAAGGTCCCTTGTTCTCCGCTTCTCATTTTGTTTTTTCAAATTTCCATTTCGTCAGCAGATATTACAAGCGTTTGTGTATGTATGTATGTATGTATGTATGTATGTATGCATGTATGTATGTATGTATGTATCTATGTATGTATGTATGTATGTATGTATCTATGTATGTATGCATGTATGCATGTATGCATGTATGCATGTATGTATGTATGTATGTATGTATGTATGTATCTATGTATGTATGTATGTATGCACGCATGTTTGTTTGTTTGTTTGTTTGTTTGTTTGTTTGTTTGTATGTTTGTA
>WBZZ01003159.1:207500-220000 GCA_019918135.1 Paulinella micropora | reverse complement strand
CTACCATCTGGGCCCTGTCGCCAGTTCAATTTCCGTCGGTGCCACCAGTATTTTCATTGAACATACCGGTCCGTCTGGAAGTGTTGGAACTGCCCGTGCGGGGGTGTCATTAGAGCCTATCGTCAATTCTTCGTACTCCCCTCACGGGTGAGACGATGGAGGCGCATGTGCAGAAATGCATCAGCCATTGACAGAGAAGCACTATTATCATTATTATTATTATTATTATTATTATTATTATTCAGCCCAATGGCCTCAAGGCGTTAAACTGTGACGCCAACTCATAACCCTTTGGTGGTAGATGCTGGGGAGGAGGGTCGTTGCGCGCGTAAAAGATCTTAAACTCCGCATATGCTGGTTGATAGCCCAGGACCCAGCAGACACCAGATTGTTATGGGTGGGGTTTCGAGGCAGCTCTAGCAACCGCGCTTGGTGTATGCACTTGCACATTCGGTGACGTCTTGCAAGAGGTTGCTGGGACTGCGGAATAACCTCGGCTTAGTGCAGTCTTGCCCTCAGGAGCTCCATCGGTGGCCCCGATCATCAGGCGAGAGACTGACACGGGGGGGTGGAGGACCTCGAACAAGGGTATTGGAGGCTTATGTCCGTTGAGGATATGCCATTAGCTGCATCAGTACGCCTCAGATATAGTATTATTATTATTATTATTATTATTATTATTATTATTATTATTATTATTATTATTATCCCCGAAAGGTGTTGGGAGTGGGGGGGTGGGGGGTTTGGGAGGGGGAAACGGAAATTGTGTACCCCACCCCACCCCCACCCCGCATTTCCGCACCCCTGTTGGAATAAATCATGGTTTGTGGGAACGAGGAAGAGTTGGGAGCTCATATTTGCAGGGTCGTTAGCCCCAGACTCGATGTTGATGCTGATATAATTTTTTTGGAATTCACGCAAATATTTGCGTTAGGGCCCCTTCCTCATCGACAGGGTACGTTCCATTGCCGGAGGTACCAGCAGAACGCAAGTGTAAGCTCTGGTGGCACAAAAACCTATAATCTCTGGTTTTTGTGCCACCAGGCACCAAAACTTTTGGATCTTGGAAGAGGGCTCACCGAGAGGTGTTGGGTACACCAAACATCAGCTCAAACTCCCTCTGGTGTGCGCGAACGGCGCCTGGTGGCACAAAAACCTGAATTTTCTGGTTTTATACCACCCGGCACCACAAGTTTTATATTTCAGAAGAGAGCGCATCAAGAAGCATCAGATACACCAAAGATCAGCCGCTAAATCCCTCTGGTGTGCGCAAACGGCGCCTGGTGGCACAAAGGCGTCAATTTTCTGGTTTGTGTGCCACCCGCGACCAAAACGGGTACGTACAACTGCAGGGCTTGGGTTCTCGGGGGAAGTGCCCCCTGGACATCCCCTTCCCCGTCAACAGGGTACGTTCAATTACCGAAGGTACCGGCAAGCACTCCCAAAAAAACAAGGAATTTTGGCATTCAGGACACTCCCTAAGGCAAATATTTGCGTGCGTTCCAAAAAACTATATCAGCATCAAGATCGAGTCTGGGGCTAGCCACCCTTTAAATGTGAGCTCCCAACTCCTCCTGCTTTACACAAACCATGGTTTATTCCGACGGGGTTGCTGAAAACAGGCTAAAAAAAACAAGGAATTTTGGCATTCAGGACACTCCCCTAACGCAATATTTGCGTGAAAAATTCCAAAAACTTTATATCAGCATCAACATCGAGTTTGCGGCTAGCCACCCTGCAAACATGAGCTCCCAACTCCTCCTGGTCCCCACAAACCATGATTTATTCCGACGGAGGTGCGAAAAAAAACAAGGAATTTGGCATTCAGGACAGTCGGGGTCTGGGGCCCTTCCCCCGGGAACCCCAGCCCGGCAATTGTACGTACCCCACGCGAATCAGCCGGCACTAAAATGAATGGCTGAGAATGCTCCAAGGCTGTAAGAGTTGTGCCGGAAGGGTTTATGCCGGTTACCTCCTGCAATCGAACGTACCCTGTCGACTGTGGAAAGGGGGGTTCCGGGGGGCCCTCCCCCGGGAACCCAGCCCCGCAATTGTACGTACCCGAAGCGAATTTGCCGGCACCAAAATGAATGGCTGAGATTGCTCCCAGACTGTAAAAGTTGTGCGTGTGAGAATGAGAGGAATTGCGACCTTGGGAAGAGGGGGGGGATTATTATTATTATTATTATTATTATTATTATTATTATGCATAGGCCATCGGTCCTTTCCATGGGCTGATTGGTACAAAGCTCCTAGAGTAATGTTCTATGCCGTCACTTCCTTTATTCCACCGATTGGTGTGGAGACTTTCCTTATGGAATTGAGGACTGGATGCACATGGCCTTTTGGCTCAGCAATTGGCAGGAGATACACTATTATTATTATTATTATTATTATTATTATTTAGGGAGTACATAGGCCATCGGTCCTTTCCATGGGCTGATTGGTATAAAGCTCCTAGAGTAATGTTCTATGCCGTCACTTCCTTTATTCCACCGATTGGTGTGGAGACTTTCCTTATGGAATGGAGGACTGGATGCACATCGCCTTTTGGCTCAGCAATTGGCAGACGATACATACATATTATTGTTATTATTATTATTATTATTATTATCATTATTATTATTATTATTATTGTTGTTGTTGTTGTTGTTGCTGTTGTTGTTATTATTATTATTATTATTATTATTCAGCCCAATGGCCTCAAGGCGTTAAACTGTGACGCCAACTCATAACCCTTTGGTGGTAGATGCTGGGGAGGAGGGTCGTTGCGCGCGTAAAAGATCTTAAACTCCGCATATGCTGGTTGATAGCCCAGGACCCAGCAGACACCAGATTTGTTATGGGTGGGGTTTCGAGGCAGCTCTAGCAACCGTGCTTGGTGTATGCACTTGCACATTCGGTGACGTCTTGCAAGAGGTTGCTGGGACTGCTGAATAACCTCGGCTTAGTGCAGTCTTGCCCTCAGGAGCTCCATCGGTGGCCCCGATCATCAGGCGAGAGACTGACACGGGGGGGTGGAGGACCTCGAACAAGGGTATTGGAGGCTTATGTCCGTTGAGGATATGCCATTAGCTGCATCAGTACGCCTCAGATATAGTATTATTATTATTATTATTATTATTATTATTATGGACACCGTGATAGCCCAGTGGTCAAGTTCTACCATCTGGGCCCTGTCGCCAGTTCGATTCCCGTCGGTGCCACCAGTATTTTCATTGAACATACCGCTCCGTCTGGACCAGTATTTTCATTGAACATACCGGTCCGTCTGGAAGTGTTGGACTGCCCTTGCGGGGGTGTCATTAGAGCTTATCGTCAATTCTTCGTACTCCCCTCACGGGTGAGACGATGGAGGCGCATGTGCAGAAATGCATCAGCCATTGACAGAGAAGCACTATTATTATTATTATTATTATTATTATTATTATTATTATTATTATTATTATTATTATCATTATCATTATTATTATTACTATTACAATTATTATTATCATTATTATTATTATTATTATTATTATTATTATTATTATTACTATTATTACCACTATTATTATTATTATTATTATTATTATTATTATTATTATTATTATTATTAATATCTATTATTATTGTTATTATTGTTATTATTATTATTATTACCATTATTATCACTATGTTTAATAGTGTTCCTTTTCCTTCCTTCTCCTTCTCCTCTTCCTTCTGACGCTCCTTCCTCCTCCTGCTCCTCCTCCTCCTCTCACACTTCCTGCTTCCTTGTTGACGCATGCCTGTGGTGGATGATGGGGGATTCCGCAGGAGTCGTGATGGGCACGGCCTTCCTTCTCCTTCTCCTTTTCCTGGTTGCTGTATGGCTGGGTGGGGCTTGCGGTAGGGGTGTTGATGGGCATGGCGCGCGTCAACCGGCCGGGCCTCATGATCTACGGCGGTCTAGCCAGAGCACAAGAGAGAGAGAGAGAGAGAGAGAGAGAGAGAGAGAGAGAGAGAGAGAGAGAGAGAGAGAGCGAGCGAGCGAGAGAGAGAGAGAGAGAGAGAGAGAGAGAGAGAGAGAGAAAGAGAGAGAGAGAGAGAGAGAAAGAGAGAGAGAGAGATTGAGAGAGAGAGATTGAGAGAGAGAGAGAGAGAGAACGCGACATGTGTACATTATTATATGCGTGCGAGAAAGAGAGAGAGAGAGATAAAGAGAGAGAGAACGCGACATGTGTACATTATTATATGCGTGCCCGATACAACTGCGGGTCGATGTGCAGCAAGTGTTGTGTTCGAAGGCTAGCGATCACTCGGAGCTCTTCATGCAGGACTAGCAGATGTACACGTGTATCTGTTTGTGTACAGGTACCATCGCCGCAGGCTGTGCGCCCTCCCAACCCGACCAGTCCACACTCCACACACACACACACACATTCCGCCTTTTTCCTTTTCCCCTCATCTCCAAAATTCACACACACACACACACACACAGCGCTTTTTTTTACTTTCTCCCTCCTCTGCCCGCTTGTCTCCACTTTTGTCCCCTCTCTGCTACCAAGCCCCGGTCTCTCCATCCACTATCTCCTCTCCTTTTGCTCTCTCCTGGTCTCTCCCTTCCAGCCCCTGCCACTCTCTCTCCCTTTCCCCGACCTGACCTTCCTATTATCTGACTGACTATCTAACTATCTAACTGACTATCTAACTGACTATCTAACTGACTATCTAACTAACTATCCGACCGACTATCTGACTATCTGACTGACTATCTAACCAGCGGCCTTCACCATTGTAATGGCTTTGCAACAGCAATGGCGGCCTGTGTTGGACAGTACCTGATGTATGTTGCATGTATGTGTGCGCTTATCATGATGGCACTTGACTGTCCTCTTCCGCTTGTCTCTCTGAAAGAGTCTCTACTGGCTTGAAGGCCATTTAGCTCAGCCAACCACATCAAACGAACGACCCTCCTTACTTCTCTCCTCTAGCCAGCCATTTTTGTCTGCCTGCGCCCTGCCTTTTGCCCCTCCATCGTGTTGCGGTGTAAGTTGAGCCCTCTGCGGTGTGTGCTACCTGTTCTTTTCTCTTGCTTTCTCTTGCTTTCTCTTGCTTTTTCTTTATTTTGTTTCTTTTCTTCCTTTTGTTTCTTGTGGCGTTGCAGGGATCTGGACGTGATTTCCGCTTTTCAGGCGTACGGGCAGTACCTGGCAGGCCGCATCACGCAGCAGCAGCGACAGGAAGTGGTAAGTGGTGCCCCCTGCTGTTCTGCCTTGCTTCTCTCCTTTCTTTCTTCCTTCCTTCCCTTTCTTTCTTTTCTTTCTTTTCTTTCTTTGTTTTCTTTGTGTTTGGACCTGCCTCCGCCTTGTCCGTCTCCTGTGTCCCTTTTCCAGCACGAGGAAAGCAATAGAAAGCAGAAAGAAAGGAAGGGATGAAGGAAGGGAGGAAGGAAGGGAGGAACGAAAGGGAGGAAGGAAGGGAAAAACTATGTTTTTATGCACTTGTGCGTGTGGAGGTCTCTTATGCTTGTCCGGGGCCCGGTGCATGTGGGGGTCCTGTCCTACCTTTCTTTCCCCCAAACTCACCCTTGGCTCTCTGCTCTCTGCTCTGTGCATCTCTTGCCCGCTTTCCCGCCTCTTGCCCCCATCCTTTGGCCTTTCGCGCTCTCCCCTGCATGCTCGCGCTTGCTTGCGGATCGTCTGTGCTCTTCCGTTCTCTGCACTGTCCTTCTTGCCTTGCTAGCACACTGCTTGGCCCGCTGCCCTTGCCACTATTCTCTGTCTTTTCTCTCTTGTTTGTGCTTGTGTGCATGTGCAAAGGCATGTATACGGCCAACACAATGGTCTCTCTCTCTCTCTCTCTCCCTCTCTCTCTCTCTCTCTTTGATTTTTTTCCTTTGTTTTTTCTATTATTATTATATTTTATTGATTTCTATTACGATTATATTTTATTTACTTCTATTATTATTATTTATTCAAATCACCACACATGCTCGTGGCCGGTCCGTGATTCTCTTATCATGAGCATATGTCAAACCGCAGCCGAGCCAATACGTAGCCACAACATAGACAGCCAGCCAGAATGTGTGCCTCTACTTAGCAGACAGACCAGAGGCATGCGAAACCAGAGAAAGGGAGGGAGATATTGAGAGAGAGAGAGAGATAGATAGATAGATAGATAGATAGATAGATAGATAGATAGATAGATAGATAGATAGATAGATAGATGAGTAGGTAGGTAGGTAGGTAGGTAGGTAGAAGAGAGATAGATAGATAGATAGATAGATAGATAGATAGATAGGTAGGTAGGTAGGTAGGTAGGTAGGTAGGTAGGTAGGTAGGTAGGTAGGTAGATAGATAGATAGATAGATAGATAGATAGATAGATAGATAGATAGATAGATAGATAGATAGATAGATAGATAGATAGATAGATGAGATGTCGCAAAGGAATGTAGTCCTTGCAAAGGAACGCAGTTTCACATCAAACAGTAATTTGTGTACTGTGCATGTGTCCGGGATGGGAATCGGGTAGACTGTGTTCTGGAAAAAAGAAGAGGAGGAAGGACGTTGAAGAAAAAGGCAATCTAGGAATGGAGAGTGGGGAGGATAAGGAAGAAGAGAAAGAAAAGGAAGCCGTTAGTCCAAGTGTTTTGAGCACCGTAAGCTTGCGCAAGCTACAATGATGACATTGTGTAAAGGCCTAAACCCCCGAAGGGACCTAGCCCGGGCTATGCAACACTGGACGCCTATGACGGAATGCAGGATGAGAGATAAGGGGAGGATGAGAGGGAGGGCGGATTGGAGTTCTTCTTCAATGTCTTTCCATACGCTTGGTGTTGATGGCAAAATCAGGTGCTTTCTTCTTTCGATTGGTTCTTTCGGGGCACTTCTTGGACGAAATGAGAGTATGTCTCGGCGTCAACACTGTGGGTGGAATCCGGGTTGACAATGCCGGGTTGTGACTTATAGTCCGGATGGACGTGCACTTTTGGACTCTTCTTTTCGAGGAGGCTCGAAGGATCTTCGTAAGGGTGGACATGAGCAAAATCTTCTCCAAGGGGTTTGAAGAAAAAGGCAAAATGGAGAGTGGGGTCTTGAGGAGGACAAGGAAGAAGAAAAAGAAAAGGAAGCCGTTCAAGCCGTTAGTCCAAGTGTTTTGAGCACTGTAAGCATAGATAGATAGATAGATAGATAGATAGATAGATAGATAGATAGATAGATAGATAGATAGATAGATAGATAGATAGATAGGTAGATAGGTAGGTAGGTAGATAGGTAGGTAGGTAGATAGGTAGGTAGGTAGATCTGTATGGTCTATCATCTCTGCATATATGAGGATGTAAGCATCCTTCCACCCCACCACCCGAACATGGTTAAACAGCGGGCTCAGAATGGGGACTGAGCTCATTTCCCTGGGTGGATGGGCGGGCGTAGTACATCCAGAGACAGTTATCAAGGTGTGTGTTAGGCGGTGGCGGCGGAGGCAATGGGCATGACTTTGCCCTACTCCTCCTCTACGCCCGCGATGCACCCCGCCAAGCGCCAAGAGTGCACACAGGCCGCACATGCCGTAACACAACTCCACCTCTGCCAACCCCCTCCCCACCCGCCCCCCCCCCCTCCCCCCCTTCCCACTTCCACCACCACCACGACCGCTACCCACCTTGTAATTGCTTTATTATTATTATTATTATTATTATTATTATTATTATTATTATTATTATTCAGTGGTCAAGTTCTACCATCTGGGCCCTGTCGCCAGTTCGATTCCCGTCGGTGCCACCAGTATTTTCATTGAACGTAACGATCCGTCTGGACCAGTATTTTCATTGAACATACCGGCCCGTCTGGAAGTGTTGGAACTGCCCTTGCGGGGGTGTCATTAGAGCTTATCGTCAATTCTTCGTACTCCCCTCACGGGTGAGACGATGGAGGCGCATGTGCAGAAATGCATCAGCCATTGACAGAGAAGCACTATTATTATTATTATTATTATTATTATTATTATTATTATTATTATTATTATTTGGACACCGTGATAGCCCAGTGGTCAAGTTCTACCATCTGGGCCCTGTCGCCAGTTCGATTCCCGTCGGTGCCACCAGTATTTTCATTGAACATACCGGTCTATTTCTGGACCAGTATTTTCATTGAACATACCGGCCCGTCTGGAAGTGTTGGAACTGCCCTTGCGGGGGTGTCATTAGAGCTTATCGTCAATTCTTCGTACTCCCCTCACGGGTGAGACGATGGAGGCGCATGTGCAGAAATGCATCAGCCATTGACAGAGAAGCACTATTATTATTATTATTATTATTATTATTATTATTATTATTATTATTTGGACACCGTGATAGCCCAGTGGTCAAGTTCTACCATCTGGGCCCTGTCGCCAGTTCGATTCCCGTCGGTGCCACCAGTATTTTCATTGAACATACCGGTCTATTTCTGGACCAGTATTTTCATTGAACATACCGGCCCGTCTGGAAGTGTTGGAACTGCCCTTGCGGGGGTGTCATTAGAGCTTATCGTCAATTCTTCGTACTCCCCTCACGGGTGAGACGATGGAGGCGCATGTGCAGAAATGCATCAGCCATTGACAGAGAAGCACTATTATTATTATTATTATTATTATTATTATTATTATTATTATTATTCTTGGAGTGTTGACTGTGACATATTTGAGGGAAATCCCGATGAAAAAACCTAGTCACACTTGCTAAACAGAGTTCCAGCCCAATGGCCTCAAGGCGTTAAACTGTGACGCCAACTCATAACGCTTTGGTGGTAGATGCTGGGGAGGAGGGTCGTTGCGCGCGTAAAAGATCTTAAACTCCGCATATGCTGGTTGATAGCCCAGGACCCAGCAGACACCAGATTGTTATGGGTGGGGTTTCGAGGCAGCTCTAGCAACCGCGCTTGGTGTATGCACTTGCACATTCGGTGACGTCTTGCAAGAGGTTGCTGGGACTGCGGAATAACCTCGGCTTAGTGCAGTCTTGCCCTCAGGAGCTCCATCGGTGGCCCCGATCATCAGGCGAGAGACTGACACGGGGGGGTGGAGGACCTCGAACAAGGGTATTGGAGGCTTATGTCCGTTGAGGATATGCTATTAGCTGCATCAGTACGCCTCAGATATAGTAAATCTGCCTTGGAGTGTTGACTGTGACATATTTGAGGGAAATCCCGATGAAAAAACCTAGTCACACTTGCTAAACAGAGTTCCAGCCCAATGGCCTCAAGGCGTTAAACTGTGACGCCAACTCATAACCCTTTGGTGGTAGATGCTGGGGAGGAGGGTCGTTGCGCGCGTAAAAGATCTTAAACTCCGCATATGCTGGTTGATAGCCCAGGACCCAGCAGACACCAGATTGTTACGGGTGGGGTTTCGAGGCAGCTCTAGCAACCGCGCTTGGTGTATGCACTTGCACATTCGGTGACGTCTTGCAAGAGGTTGCTGGGACTGCGGAACAACCTCGGCTTAGTGCAGTCTTGCCCTCAGGAGCTCCATCGGTGGCCCCGATCATCAGGCGAGAGACTGACACGGGGGGGTGGAGGACCTCGAACAAGGGTATTGGAGGCTTATGTCCGTTGAGGATATGCCATTAGCTGCATCAGTACGCCTCAGATATAGTATTATTATTATTATTATTATTATTATTATTATTATTATTATTATTATTGGACACCGTGATAGCCCAGTGGTCAAGTTCTACCATCTGGGCCCTGTCGCCAGTTCGATTCCAGTCGGTGCCACCAGTATTTTCATTGAACATACCGGCCCGTCTGGAAGTGTTGGAACTGCCCGCGCGGGGGTGTCATTAGAGCCTATCGTCAATTCTTCGTACTCCCCTCACGGGTGAGACGATGGAGGCGCATGTGCAGATTTGCATCAGCCATTGACAGAGAAGCACTATTATTATTATTATTATTATTATTATTATTATTGTGGACACCGTGATAGCCCAGTGGTCAAGTTCTACCATCTGGGCCCTGTCGCCAGTTCGATTCCCGTCGGTGCCACCAGTATTTTCATTGAACATACCGGTCTATTTCTGGACCAGTATTTTCATTGAACATACCGGCCCGTCTGGAAGTGTTGGAACTGCCCTTGCGGGGGTGTCATTAGAGCTTATCGTCAAATCTTCGTACTCCCCTCACGGGTGAGACGATGGAGGCGCATGTGCAGAAATGCATCAGCCATTGACAGAGAAGCACTATTATTATTATTATTATTATTATTATTATTATTATTATTATTATTATTATTATTATTATTATTGTGGCACCGCGATAGCCCAGTGGTTAATGTCTACCATCTGGGACCTGTCGCCAGTTCGATTCCCGTCGGGGCCAGTATTTTCAAAGGATATTTTCTTTGAAAGTAATGGTCTGTCTGGAAGGCTTGGAGCTGCCTTGCGGGGGTGTCAGTAGAGCCTATCGTCAAATCTTCGTACTCCCCTCGCGGGTGAGACGATGGAGGCACATGTGCAGAAATGCATTCGCCATTGACTGAGAAGCACTATTATTATTATTATTATTATTATTATTATTATTATTATTATTATTATTATTATTATTATTATTATTATTATTATTATTATTATTATTATTATTATTATTATTATTATCCCTGAAAGGTGTTGGTGAAGGGGGTGGGGGGTTTGGGGGGAGGGGGAAAATGAAAATTGCGTACCCCCCCCCCCCCACCCCGCCCGCATTTTCGCACCCCTGTCCCTAAAAATCATGGTTTGTGGGAACGAGGAGGAGTTGGGAGATCATATTTGCAAGGTGTCTAGCACCAGACTCGATGTTGATGCTGATATGATTTTTTTGGAATTCACGCAAATATTTGCGTTAGGGCAGTGTCCTGAATGCCAAAATTCCTTGTTATTTTGGCCTTTTTTTGCACCCCCCATCCCTATAAATCATGGTTTGTGTGAACCAGGAGGATTTGGGGGCTCATATTGGCAGAATAGCTAGCCCCAGACTCAATCTTGATGCTGGTATAATTTCTTTGGAATTCACGCAAATATTTGCGTTAGGGGAGTGTCCTGAATGCCAAAATTCCTTTTTTTTCGGCCTTTTTTTGCACCCCCCATGCCTATAAATCATGGTTTGTGGGAACCAGGAGGAGTTGGGGGCTCATATTGGCAGGGTGGCTAGCCCCAGACTCGGTGTTTATGCTGATATAATTTTTGTGGAATTCACGCAAATATTTGCGTTTGGGGAGTGTCCTGAATGCCAAAATTCCTTGTTTTTTAGCAGTACTTGCCGGTGCCTCCGGCAATTGAACGTACCCTGTCGACGGGGCAGGGGGGTCCGGGGGGCCCTCCCCCCGGGAACCCAAGCCCGGCGATTGTACGTACCCGTTCTGGTCGCGGGTGGCACCCACACCAGAAAATTGAGGTCTTGTGCCACCAGGCGCCCTCCGACAATTGAACGTACCCTGTCGACGGGGCAGGTGGGGTCCGGGGGGCCCTCCCCCGGGAACCCCAGCCCGGCGATTGTACGTACCCGTTTTGGTCCGGGTGGCACCCACACCAGAAAATTGAGGTCTAGTGCCACCAGGCGCCGTTTGTGCACACCAGAGGGAGTTAGCGGCTGATATTTGGTGTATCTGACACTTCTTGATGAGCTCTCTTTGAAAATATAAAAATTGTGGCACCGGGTGGCCTGCACACCGGAAATGTGAGGTTTTTGCGCCACCAGGCGCTGTTTGCGCACACCAGAGGGTGTTTGAGGCCAATGTTTGGTGTACCCGACACCTCTCGGTGCGCTCTCTTCGGAGATCCGAAAGTTTTGGTGGCGGGTGGCACAAAAACCAGATATTTTAGGTTTTTGTGCCACCAAAGCTTACACTTGCGTTCTTCTGGTACCTCCGGCAATAGAACGTACCCTGTCGTCGGGAAAGGGGGGGGGGGGGGGGGTTCCGGGGGGCCCCCCCCCCGCGAACCCCAGCCCGAGGGGGGTGCGCGAACTTCGCGCACCGCAAACCATCCTTGCAGCCCCTAGTTATTAATTATTATTATTATTATTATTATTGTTATTATTATTATTATTATTATTATTATTATCATTCAATGGAGGCACATGTCCAGGATCTGGATCTGATGCTATAGTCTGAGGAAGCCTATTATTATTATTATTATTATTATTATTATTATTATTATTATTATTATTATCATTTTGGACACCGTGATAGCCCAGTGGTCAAGTTCTACCATCTGGGCCCTGTCGCCAGTTCGATTCCCGTCGGTGCCACCAGTATTTTCATTGAACATACCGATCCGTCTGGACCAGTATTTTCATTGAACATACCGGCCCGTCTGGAAGTGTTGGAACTGCCCTTGCGGGGGTGTCATTAGAGCTTATCGTCAATTCTTCGTACTCCCCTCACGGGTGAGACGATTGAGGCGCATGTGCAGAAATGCATCAGCCATTGACAGAGAAGCACTATTATTATCATTATTATTATTATTATTATTGGACACCGTGATAGCCCAGTGGTCAAGTTCTACCATCTGGGCCCTGT
>WBZZ01003159.1:197500-200000 GCA_019918135.1 Paulinella micropora | reverse complement strand
ATCTATCTATCTATCTATCTAATCCATCTGTCTTTCTGTCTATCTACTATCTACCTATCAGGTAAGTGAACGCGTTCCTTTGATCGGTAATCTCAAGCCCAGTGGCAAGTTCCTCATGCAAGACCTGCATCGGTCACTTACCAAGCAAACACATTTACATACATGCATACATAAATACATACATATACATACATACATATATATATATGTGTATATATATATACATATATACATATATACATGCATGCATGCATGCATACATACAGACATACATACATACATAGAAAGAGCGGCACGCCCGCCATGCTCAAGTATCTGCTGTACATACATACATACATGGATACATACGTACATAAATACATAAATTCATGCATAGAGCCCGCCGTGCTCAAGTACCTGCTGGAATACATACATACATACATACATACATACATACATACATACGTAGAGTGGGGGGTACGCCCGCTGTGCTCAGGTACCTGCTGGAGGCCGGTCACCTTTCCCCAACACACTCACACTCCGCCACCAGCACCACTATCTTTCTTCATTGCTTGCTCTCCCCCCCCCCCCCCGCCCACTCTTCTGTCTCGTCGTCTCTGTTTATCTCTCTCTGTCGCTCTCGCTCTTTCGCTCTCCATGGCCTGCTCTGTGTGTGTGTGTGGGGGGGGGGGGGGGGGGGGGTCGTTTCGCATTCAGGGAGTAGTATGGTCGCAGTGCATGTGGACATGCGCACGTGTTTGTATGTCGCGCTTTCGATACATACCTGTGTGTGTGTGTGTGTTATGCATGCGCATGTATCTATATGTGTGTGTCTGTGCCTGTGTGTCACGCATGTGCATGCGTGGTGAATAAGGGTGTGTGTATTTGTGTGTGTGTGTGTATGTATGTATGTATGTATGTATGTATGTATGTATGTATGTGTGTATATGTATACATTTATGTAATGTTACATATATGAAATGTATGTAACGTATTTTTCTGCATGTAATGAAGGCCTGCTCAATGGGGACTGCGTTACCGTCACAGGCCGCACCCTGGCCCAAAACCTGCAGGTACATAGATACATATCTGCATACGTATATACATACATAGACACGCAGATTTACATACACATACAACATACATACATAAAGCGTACACAAATACATAAAGAAGCTTTTACGTGTGCGTGGTGTGCATGTTGTGTCAGGACTGTGCGCCTCTGCAGCCTGGTCAGCAGGTCCACTCTGCACCCTTCTGCCAAAGGCCCTCTTCAATACCTTGCTGCCTTCTGCCTTCTGCCTCTTAATCTATCTATCTATCTAGCTAGCAAGCTATGCTGTGGGCTGTGGCAGGTGGTGGCTCCTCTGGAAGCGCCTCTCCAGAAAACAGCGCACATCTCCATCTTGTACGGAAACGTCGCCCCAGAAGGTCGGTTGCTTTTGGGCTTCGGGTGCCAGAGCGCCAACACAGGCCACGGCCCTGCCAGCTATCTGTGTGCGGCCCAGTTATCTATCTGTCTATCTCTGCTGCAGGCGCCGTGGCCAAGCTGACTGGCAAAGAAGGCCGGTCCGCCAACTCCCTTAGCTCGCTCTCCACCACATTCCTTACCCTCTTCTCTCTCTCTCTCTATCTATCTATCTATCTATCTACCTATCTATCTATCTATCCATCTCTCTCTCTCTCTCTCTTTCTTTCTCTCTCTATCTATCTCTAGCAAATTGAACTCTTCATATCCCTATGTCTCTCCTTTTTTCACACATACACACACATATACTGTCTATGCGCTCTCTCCTGCCTTTTTTTCCACATAA
This sequence comes from Paulinella micropora, assembly GCA_019918135.1. Classification (NCBI taxonomy): domain Eukaryota; phylum Cercozoa; class Imbricatea; order Euglyphida; family Paulinellidae; genus Paulinella; species Paulinella micropora. Next base: position 198,207 of record WBZZ01003159.1, on the reverse strand, counting down.
CTACCTGTCTATCTATCTACCTTCCTTCTTTCTCTGTCTCCTCGCAGGCGTTTCCGCGGGCCAGCGCGTGTCTTCAACGGGGAGCGCGACATGATGGCCGGTTGCCCTCCAGCCCCAATTCCCGATTTTTGGTGCGAGAGAGCCACCCCAGCTCAGCTTTGCTGGCCTGGGGTGGCTTTCTCGCACCCCGGCACACATATCTTTGGATGTTGTAGAACAATCGCCACCCCCCCCCCCCCCACCCCCCCCTATCTCTCTCTTTCTCTGTTGTGTGTGCACATTTGTGTGGGTGGATTGGTGTTGATGTGTTTGTGTTGCGCTCTGTCGCCATGTGTTGTTTCTCTCTCTCTCTCTCTCTATATATATATATATATATATCCCTCTCTCTTTCCCTCTTCCGGACCGCTCGCGGCGTGTCTGCGCTCCTGCCCATCTGCGCGCAACAGGCGCCAACAGATGACCATCTATCTATCTATCTATCTATCTATCTATCTATCTATCTATCTAATTTATTTCATCCATTTTCCTATTGCGACTGGAAATTTTGATTTATTATTATTATTATTATTATTATTATTATTATTATTATTATTATTAGGCATTATTATTATTATTAGTATTAGTATTATTATTATTTTGATTAGAAGGAAAAAAAAATGTTCATATTGATTGCTACGTGCGTACAGATGAATAGACAGATAGACAGG
>WBZZ01003159.1:147500-192500 GCA_019918135.1 Paulinella micropora | reverse complement strand
AGAAGTGTATATGAATATATATAGTGTTCTTCATGATTAAAAGTTGTTCAGCTGATATATATATATATATATATACATATATATATATATCATAGTATATCATAGTATATACTATGATGTGTATTTAATAAGTCCTGAGCATGATGCTTCACTGCATCCGCTCCTGGCGCACGACTTTAAACTGTTCCGCCCTATGTTCGCCTGTCTTGGTCATGACTTTAAACTGTACCACCTCATGTTCTTTTCTTCTCGTTCTTCATTTCTCCTTTCCTCACTTGTACTTTTCATTTCTTTCACTGTTAAGATCTACCATCTGGGACCTGTCGCCAGTTCGATTCCCGTCGGGGCCAGTATTTTCAAATGACATTTTCTTTGAAAGTATTGGTCTGTCTGGAAGGCTTGGAGCTGCCTTGCGAGGGTGTCAGTAGAGCCTATCGTCAAATCTTCGTACTCCACTCGCGGGTGAGACGATGGAGGCACATGTGCAGAAACGCATTCGCCATTGACTGAAAAGCACTATTAATATATTAATATTAATATTAATACTTCAGTCGCCGGCCGCCTATTTTCATTATTATTAATACTATTAATAATAATATTATTAATAATATTTGAGAACAATATTACTATTAATCATATTAATAATATGATTTGAATATATATCTGTTGAACAAATATTTAATCAACTCTAAATCAGATATTAATATTGATAAATGTAAGAGATATTATGTCTCACCTGCCCAAAAAAATCCGCACGATAACATAAGTTTTCGTGTTATTGATAAAAAAAATCAAACAAAATTCTCTTTCTGTTTGATTGGAATCTTCTGTTTATCGAGCACACGCTTGATCACTCCCTGGTCTGCATTGGAGATTTTGCCACCCTGAGTCATTTCGATTTCAAACACAGGACATTCCGACCAACGATAAATTTCCTGCTCCTGTTTACCCGCGCTCCCCCTAGGGCCAGTAGAAGCGAACCTCCAGGCGCCATCCTTGTGTTGTCGCGCCACACCGTACGTTCCTTCGAGAGTGTTGCTGTCGTGTGTCCCAAACATTGTTAATTTTACCATTTTCACTCCTTCTTCCTCGTAGGCACTCACGACCCTGCCCAAGTTCCAACCGCGTACAGCCCCTTTAGATCGCCTCCATCGCCGCAACAAAACTTCCTTCATGTGGCAGTCACACCCTCACATTTATTAGTAATTCAGATATTAACGTTTTCAGTATATTATTATTTAATAAGTGGCATTAGTGGCACTTACAAGTTTACCAATGTCAGTACGTCGTTTAATAATTTACTCAGTACGGATAGATTATCAGTTATGACGCAGTACAGGTAGAACTAGTTACAGTCATTCAGCCCCTATTACAATTAACCACAGTCACTCTCAGTCATTATTTACCGTAATCTAATGACGATCATGGTGGGCGACATGTTCAGGATTGCAAGTTTCCTTCCAACTGATTCTGGATTTGGTCACCTAGCCTTTTCCACATTCATGACTTTTATGCATAAAAGTGTCACATTCCGTTCGTGCCAGTTCCTGCCATTCACGTTTTTTCTGGTTCTTTTTGCTGTGTTTGCAGACTGCCTGTACGCGGACTTGCCGTACAAGATTTCCGAACTACAGCATAACCAGGAGGAGATCAACGAGGAGAAGGTCAAGAGCTTGCTCAACGCATTCAGTGTTGTCGGCAACTCCGAGAAGAGGGTTGTTGTCTTTCACTGCCATCCTTCCAGTACAACATGCTGGTCGAGGCCCTTGGAGCCACTGCGTACCAAACGATTGAAATGGTTTACTGGTACAAAAAGAATCACAACTATTTGGGAGATATCCAGAAGTGGATCAAGGCCGCGGGTGGAAATGATGTTGGTGGCCTTCAACCCGAAGCAGGCCTCTTTCGTCCTCAATCTCGACCAGAACCCCGTCAACCGTCACAACCTGTTCGTCGTCGAGGTACTGTTCAAGAAACAGCGCCATGCTTCTGACGGACAACGTGTGAACGTCTTGGAGAAGCCTACGGAGCTGTCGAAGCAGATTTTGTCCACCATTCTTCCACCACTTAGCAATGTTCTTGTGGTGTGCATGGGTTCGGGTTCAGAGGTGATCGGTGCTTTGGAGGCCGACATGCGAGTTACTGGGATCGAAAGTGATGCAAAGCAGATTGAGTTCGCGAAGTCTCGCGTGAAAGAATTCCTGCATCCGAAGAAGAAGAAGGGCACAAAGAAAAAGGCTACCAGTGACGACGAAGTTGAGACTGACGATGAAGAGGAGGAGGAAGAAGACACAGGCAAACTCAACAACTTGAAGCTCTTGCGATAAAGGAGTTCTACGGCGGAAGTGACAAAAGCGTGACCAAGGCGGTCTGTTTCACGTGCAAGAAAGGCGTGGACCTCGAAGAAGACGACGTTGTTCACTGCGAACATGACAACCACTACCTGCACGCACCGTCGTTAGCGGCCAGTTCTTCGTCTACCTCCGTTCCCCCGCCTCCGTGTTCAGTCGTTTGCTTCGATTCCGTCCTCAACTGCTCTGTCAAAACGACAGCTTCTCAGGGCCATTTATGGTTACTTCTGCAACGACTCGTGCCACACCAAGTGACACAAGAATCAGGCTGCACTTCTTGCCCCCACTGAGCGGGCCACTGAGTAATTTTTTCTTGAATTTCACTGGAGTCAATCCCATTTATGCATAAAAGCGAGCATGGTTGGAAATGATTAAAGTGAGCTTTTTACATCTTTTTTTATATATATGCATGTTTAAACCCTAGAAACCTGCATCCGACGTAGCTTCCTGCCCCTTATTGTTTAGTTCTGACCTCTGTGTTGGTTTGGGCTTCCCATGTGTGACGTTTATGCATAAAAGTGCTATTTTGAGCGATTCCAAACCTTACATAGTTTCTTTTCAACTGCTCAAACCTCTAGAACCTACTTTAAATTTGCGTCACCATTCTAAGCCATTGTTCTTGTGGTCACGGTTTTTTCTAGGCTTTTTTATTAGCGTTTTCATATATTTTTACATGCAAAAACAAGCATTTTAGTGAAGCAACTGCGCGATCAAGTAGAGAGACATCTGTATTAAGACCGGACGTCTTAACCCTTACGAGCTCAAAGAGAATAATTGGAATTTAATAATAAAATTGAACACAAATGGTTCAAGGCTTACTTCCACTTCAAGAGTAGAAAGGGAAGCCAGATTTGAACCCCAACAACAAGCCAAAGAGAAAAACCGCTGTCAACGGAGTGTCCCTTTGACACGGGTCATCTGACACGATGCGTTACGTCCGTAACCTGCACAAATGCCAAAACAACAATCCATAAGTGCAATTTCCCTTATTTAGCCATAAATTCCCAGTCACGGGAAAAACGGCCAAATTTCACGGAATTTCCATGAAAATAATCCATAACTTTTAAATGGTTACTACAATCGCAATAAAAGGATCGGGTTAACGCTACTAATGTGGGAGGTTATTCAATATGGATGCTACAACAATGTGTAATCTGCATCCTAGAAACCTTCACCACTCCGGTGTACGGTTAAGTGTAAAATATAGGTTTTCAAGGCTCTATGGGATTTAAGCTTCCAAGCTTGTCCTCATATTCCAAAATCCTAATACAACATTAAAACCGGAAGTATTATTCTAAACCGGAAATGTAACAAGAATTCATCTTTAAAACATTTAATAACAAGGAATCACTTCCCAGAGTGAATTCCCGTAAAAACCAATAGCGTAAAAACTATGTAGTATACCGTGGGTGTTACATAGCACCCCTTCCCCCTCCTTTGAGATCGCTCGATCTCAATTCCAGGAGTAATACCAACGGAGACTACATCTCGTATAATCTCGTCAGTACCGGCAAATACTGGGGAATCCTAGCCGTTTGTCCACCATTCCAAGAGTCATCCGTGCTCGACCCTCGGCATAATCATACCAAGAGCCACCCAACAGATTATAGGCGTGTGCTTCATGTGGGCTAAGTTCCAAGACTTAATATTGCCCGAAGATCGTGAACTGACACTCGACCAGTCCACGTCCTCAATCCTACGCGCGCGATTTTTCCCGAAGCCACAGTCCCATAGTCTGATCGACCACCAATCAGACCCTGTCTAATCCGTCAAATGTGAATGGTGCCTTGGCTCGAGATCCGAATTGACCAAATCCCAAAGTCCAAATCTTAAAACGACGATGGACTTCTCGTCGAGTTTCCCTCCCTTGTACTGCGTCCGTTAAGTTTTACAGTTGAGTAGGCCCCTCAGTACGTATATCCCCACACATATGGTCGATGTGCGCCCAACTTCCCTCCCGATCCGAATTCCCTTACTTCAGGCTCTGGTGCTTCTTCCCACGCACCGTCTCCGTCGCGTGTGCACCTCCGATCAGCCTTAAGTCCATCCCGCTCTCCTTGAGCACGTCCCAGACCTTCTGTGGGATCTGTCCGTCGTGTAGCTCGAAGGGGTAATCCAACACTCCCCTCGGCCACGCCGAAATTGTCCATGCCTCATGATCCCTGTCACACTTCCGTGTGGCCGGATCTATTTTAGCATCCCAAACTTCCCTGTTTGCAGAATCCCACCACACCGGGACATACTCGCGGTACATCCGGTTTTCCACCGTGTCCTTATCCCAAGACCGGTAAAACTGTAGCATAGGCGGAAGGTTCCTAAGTGCACTCTCCGACGATCGAGTCTTCCTCGAGTCCTTAGCCAGATCCACCACCTTCATCACAAAGAGAACATCCTTATCCCCCTTGGTAACGAATCTGATTGGGGGCCTGACCAGATCGAACTGATACAATACCCACGTCATTCCCAGTACCTTATTACCCTCCTTCCATTTCTTGTGCTGGACTTCCACCTGTGAGGGCACCACCGGCTCCTCCAGTTCCGTCTGCACATCCGTCCTTCTACGTTTACCCGGTCTACTCCCCGGTTCAGAAAAGATCAGATCATTCTCCGCCGCCCTCTTAGCCGCCTCCGTGGGTGGCTTGCGACTCGATACTGACCCCTTTTCCCCGGTCTCGGGCTTTTTAGGGATTACCGGGCCCGTGCCCTCCTCGGAGCTCCGTGCCTGTCCCTTCCCCTGGCCCCTTCCGTCCCCGGGTTTACCACTATCGGGTTGCTTATCCTTCCCAACTTAGGAGGGTCCTGAAACTCCCCCTTGTTCCTGACGAGCGCTTCTTGGAGCGTCTCGTTTTCCATGAGGAAAGGATCGTACTTGATGAGGCGTCGAACATTTACAATCTTGTTCTCCCCCCTGCCTCTGATCCGATAGTTAAAAGGCCCCGTCTGTTGTACCACCTGATAAGGCCCCTTCCCATGTACAAACATCTTAGAAGATATGCCCTTCGGTACCTGTGGGTAATACAACATGACGATGTCCCCTGGCTTATACGTTACCATGGACAAGTCCTGCTCCAAGGGCTCCTTGCCCAGCTTGCGAGCCTGTTCCGCTAGCCTCGCCTGTCTTACCGCTTGCATCGCCTCCATTGAGGCGCGCATGCGGACCCTCCAGAGCTCGTCCTCATCCATCGCCAGCCCAGGCCCACCCTGGTAAACCAAGTGTTGAGGCATCACCGGTTCCTGTCCAAACACCACCTGCTACGGGGATCTACACTCCGCCCCCGCCCCAAGGGCTTTCGATGGCATCGCATTCATTGCGAACACAAAGCTCGGGACCACCTCATTCCACAAGAGTTGACTCTTCTTGCAGTAGGCACTCAGAGCCGACTTGAGTGGTCTGTGGATCCGCTCAAGCTTGCCATTTGCCCTCGGGTTGTATGGCGTTACATACTGCCAGTGAACCCCGTAGAACTTTGCGAGCCTTTCCATAAGCTCGTTGTCAAAAGCTGGCCCCTTATCCGAGCATATCGTCTTCGGGACCCCCACCATACACAGGACTCGATCGATCAGCTCCCTGGCTGTCGTCTCCGCCGTTGTGTCTGGCACCGGGATCGCCCATACGTAATTGCTCGCCCTGTCGATGACCGTCAACAAGAATTTATCCTTCGCCGGCCCCACCAGCGGCAATGGTCCCACGTGGTCTACATGCAGGAACTCAAAGAGCCTTTCCAGCAATGTAAATTTCCCCACCGGGATCTTTCCCTCCATCGGGACCCTCTTGTTCATCAGACAGGTCGTACAGCCTTTGACTCTTTCCTTCACAAACCGATCCATCCCCTCCCACCAGAAACTCCTTTTGATAATCCACTGCGTCCTCTGCACCCCCGGGTGATTAACCAACGGGACCACGTGCGACGCCACGTAAATCATCTGTCTCAGTTTGGCCGGGACCCATAAAACCCACCTCTCCGGTTATTGGCCGTCTCTGCCGCCTTGCCTTTGTACCATAAGAGGCCATCCCGCCATGCCAACGTCTTGAGCTGTGTCCGGATCCTATCCGTCAGCAACAGCTCATCTTCCGCCAAGAAGTACTGGATCAAGTCCTTGTACTCCTCGTCGGTCCTCTGGCATTGTCTCCAAGCCTCCATAGATGCAATGCGCACCTCTACCTGGACGCCCTCATAAAGCCTGGAATCCGGCCCCAACCTCTCCGCAGCCTCCACCGGCTCGGCTGAGGTCTTCTCTGTCTCGAGGGCCGTCTCCACGCCCGGGTCTTCCACGTAGGTGCGGACGGCCGGTGCCGCATGTGCCTGGCAACAGTAGCACTCATGCTCCACCTTATCCTTATCCCGCATCGCGGCCTTATCGGCCTCGTACTCCTTAAGGCGTTGCATGGCCTCCTCCGCAAAGTGCTCGTCACAGCACTCCGCTCGGCCTACTTCCCGTTCCAACTGAGCCGTCATGACTCTCCTATATTCCGCCCTCTTAGCTTCCACCAGCTTAGGCTCCTTCCGGCTAGCCCCCGGGTGAGCCTTATTGGCATAGAATATCATATTCGCCGGTAAGACATCCTTCATGTCCTTCCTCAGAGCCAAATCCTCAAACTCATCCATCTGCTGCATAGCAGCTAGACACGCGGATGGCGTGGAGTAATTGACCCTAGATAATGAGTCGGCGACAATCTTCAGATATTTGACGGTGAAGTCATAGCACGATAGCAAAGCCTGCCATCTGGCCAACCGGCCCGTGCAATCATTCGTCATTAACCATAGAAGGTTCTGATGATCCGTCCTTACAACGATATCCAGTGACCCCCACAAGTACTCCCTGAGCCTTATAAAGGACCAGACCACCGCCAAGGCCTCCCTCTGCCTCGTACAGTAGTTCTGTTCGGCCTTATTGAGCTTCCGGCTCAAATACATAATCGGCCTCAGGACTCCGTGACTATCGTACTGCTGTAACACCGCCCCGACCGCGTACTTAGACGCATCGGTGTCTAGCACATACTGTTTGTCAACATCCGGCATCATCAAGATGCAGTCCTTATTGAACTTGGGATCACGAGTTAACATTTCTTTAATGAACTCGAACGTCTCCTCCTGTTTAGGCTTCCATTCCCTCATATCGCCCTTCAAGTACAGCTCCCGCAACGGTTTAACCGTGTCCGATCAATTCGGAAAGAACTGACTATAATATTGCGCCAACGCAATAAAGGAGAACAACTCCGACCGCGTCTGAGGCCGCTTAATCCCGTCCACAGCCTCCCTTTTCTTAGCCGCGATCGCAACCGTGCCGTTCGATATATCATATCCCAAGTACGTCACCTGTCGGGTGGCAAACTGACACTTAGCCAGGTTCACCTTGAGACCAAACTCTCTCACCCGTCGGAAAACGTCCTGGATATGTGGGCCAGATGTTCCTCCATGGTATTCGAGTAGATAATGATATCATCTATGTAACAGAAAGCACAATCCTCCGCTTTCTGTCCATGTTTCTCCATAAACCCACCTGCCCTCCCATCCTCAAACTGTCGACCAAGCATTTTCTGGATTTCTGCCTGAAATATGCCCGGCGAGTTCCTCAGACCCATCGGCAATACCTTCCATTGGTATAGCGTCATGCCCACCACAAACGCGATAAGCCACCTGCTCTTCCTACTGAGCGGGATCTGCCAGAACCCATTTTTCAAATTCAACACCGAGTAATATTTCGCGTGTTTTAACTTGCGCATACAATCATCAATCTTAGGAAGCGGGTATCGCTCTCCTTCTATGATTTTGTTCGCCCGATAGTAATTCACACAAAATCTCAGTGCCCCGTCCGGCTTTGGAACCATCCGTACATGAGACGAAATCGGGGAGTCCGAAAACTCCGTGAAATCATCCTGTAGTTCCTCCGCCTTCTCCTGGGCTATGCTCTCCTCCCTCCGGCCCAGACTAGACCTCCTAGAGGCATGCGTGATATTCATCCCCTTCCTGAGATGAGCCTCATGCTTGACCGTGCCCGGTCTAGGCGGATCAAAGATCTCTTTTTCACTAGCCATTACTTCCTGTAGGCTTTTCAGATCTTCCTCACTTCCCTTCCAATCCGCCCGCATTTGAGCCATCCTCTCTTCCCATGACTGGGCGTCCTTCCGACTTTTCAGTTCGGGCGCCTCCGCCATGTCCGTCCACGCATCCTTCACCAAGCCATCCTCGGAGGGCATCTCCACTTCCTTCTGGTGGTACTTGACTTCCGGAAACTCATCCCACTTACCCAGATTCGCCATACGATCTAGAATCAAGGCGTACTGAATAGGTGCCTTCTTCGTAAAGAACACCGTGAAGCAGGTAAATGCCTGCTCACGTATCTTCTGAAGATGACACCCCTTGAGCGAGTTCCGATACGTCATCCCCTGTGCCCTAGTGCCTAATCTGCAAGCCAGAACCAGATGCTGCTTCCTAGACGGCACCGGGATTGGGTGATCGACCATCCGGTCCAAAACCTCATCCGCCCATAGCGCCTTGTCGTGGAACGGCAGGATAATAGAGAACGGTTTGTTAGCCTCAAAAAACTTTGTGAGCAACTTCGCCGTCTCTCCCGAATTCCGCGGACCAAGAGGTTTATCACCCCATATGCCCCCACGAAATCCATTACCTCATCCTCCGTCCCCCCCGTCGGAATCCGCACCGATACCAACGGCTCAAACAACGGCCTATTGGCCTGTGATGCCTTAGCATGGAAGCAATATTGGTTCTGAAGGAACACATAAGGCCCCTTCTTCCCATCCCTGAACCTATCCATCCCAGCCTCCATTTCCATGTTATGTTCCTCCAAAGTGCAGGCCATAATATGGACACACCGGCCCTGAATTAAGTCCTCCACTGTTGCCCTTTCCCAACGTCGAACAATGTTCTTAGCCTTTCCCGCTAGCCCGCGGTACTCCGGCTGAAAATCCTTGTAATAATTGTCCAACGCCGGGTGTTGATAAGGCTTCGGTATGACCAACTGCACCCTTGCGCTTCGCGCAATGGCCTGCGAGTCACCGACACCCCCCTTGCCAAGTTTATTATATGACACCGCGTAAGTATCCGTGTGGAAGAGAGGAACGGCTGCCCGCCCCCTCACCATATCTTCCGCGTCATCGTCACTAATGCCATAGTGCACTAAACCCGACCAGCAATCAATCAACGTATTCATCCTGTTGAGCTGCTTGAACCCAATCAGCAACCCTCCCAAATACTCCGGACAGACATAGAATTGGATATCGAAGGACTTACCTGAGTAGAGTTCAATGGTTAAAACCATCGTCCCCGTAACCTCCGCCTTCGCCTTCCCATTAACCCCTTCTATGCTTCCCTTAACCGGCAACATATGTTTATCCAACCACGCCCGATTGGACGTTATGAAATCCGCACCCGCGATATTAATGTTAGCCAACGTATCATTGGCAACATCGCATGTACTTTCCAGATCCACACGCAGTAGACCTGAGTAATGCATAACGCGTGCTCCGGCATCTCAATAGCCTCCAGGCGTTCCTTTAGGTCAGACAAAAGAACAAAACTGTTATTAAAATCCTTCCGATCCGACAGCCCGCTGCTGATGAAGCCTTCACCAAAAGCAGTAGTCTGTTTCCCTCCGGCTTTTAAACCCGTCGCCGTTTTTCTTTCCCGGTTTAATCTTCCTCACCCGTACCGGTACTGGCTTAGCCTCCCAATCGGTCTCCGGGATGATAGAAACTTTCTTTTTAAACCTAACCGTCGGGACCGGTAAAATTTTCAGAGTAGGATCCGACTGTCGCGGTGCGGTAGCAACAACTTGTTTATTTAACATATTAACTTGCCTGGCCTTGTCAGACCCCCCTGCCCCTACGTTGTTACCCCGCTTGTCCCGTTCAATCGTTACCTGCATCACAGAACCATCCATTGCATTAGTCAAATGCTGACCCCTGTGAGAAAGGTTACCTGTGGATTCCGACTTGACTTCCCGCCTACCAGGCTTATTCCAAGTCGTCGGGGGTGAAATCCTGATCACCTCAGGCACGGCATCATCCTCATGAGTACTTACGGATCCCTCCGTTCCCCCCCCCCCCCCCCCACACACACACACACAGTTATCCCTATCTCGGGCCGTACCACCTCGAGTTTCGTACCCTCCCATTTCGGAGACTTCCACCTCTTCTTCCTCTTCCACTTCCACTACGGAAGCTGCTGCCACCTTCGCCTTCTTGAACGGCCGGGAAGATCCTCACTTTCTAAAGCGCTTCTTGCCCCTGAAGCCGCCTTTCCCTCCATGGCCTCCACGTCTCCCACGACCACCAACCCCAGCTTCCCGCATGGACGTGGTCGCAGCATCGAACGTGTTCAAGCGATCTCTGACCAGATGCCGAACTTGCTGATCCTTGATCGTCAGCTGGCCCCTTTCCCGGATGAACCTTACAGCCACCCATAACTTGGAGCCCTCGTTCTCCCCCTTCAACGACGCTTCCAGGGCCCTCCAATCCATGTCCTGATCAGAGTGAAGGCCTGGGTAGTTTGCCTTCCTCGGGCATTTATAGCCCTTGAAGTAATATTAGTCCCAGCAAAGCCGAACCTTCTTGGCCTGGTAGGGAGTGGCCTGGTAGGGAGTGGCAGCCTTCTTCGGCTTAGTGGCCGTCGGGGGAAGAATACGCTCATCGCTTTCTTCTGCCTCCTCCTTCTCCACTACTTCCCTCTTACTTTGCTTCCCATAGCCTCCCTTCTTTGCCTTGGGGATCCGACGCCTCGCGGTGCCTGATCCCGCTTGGATAGCAAACGCCTTGGCCTCTTTTCCCTCCTCCAGCTGGCCCCTGGCCACCGCCGCTAAAGCCTTTAGCCCGCCGGGGGTGACCAACGTGTCTTCCCACGCCCTTACAGCGACTAGGAAGTCTTTCCACATGTCCCTACCGGACGCATATAAGTTAGCAAAGTTCTTCCATGCAGGGGATTGATCCGTAGTGAAATCCACGTTGTCCGGGATCATATCCGCCCATTTGTTCCCCGGCCATGCTTTTATTATGGCCCGATAGACACACGGATCGTGTTGATAGATCCTTGCCAGCACGTGTCTGATGAAGCGTTTGGCGCTCATGAAGAACGCGTTGTTCTTCTTGAGATTTTCCAACGCTTCCATAAATTCCCCCTTGACCCTCACCGGTTTCTTGACAGTCAATGCCAACGCATTCCCAATCACAGTTGAAATGTGTCCGGTTAGCATAGCCTCACTAGTCGAATCCCAATGACTTCCGTGAGTGACGAGCAACTCAATGAGAGCATGCATCATCGCATGAGTCTTGGAAGGTTTAATCGACCCTGTGTCCCCGTACACATCGCGATGTGCACTCTCCCTTGACATCCCCCTTGTGATATTCTCCACCGTAAAGTGCTCCATGAAATCCGTATCCGTGCACTGTCGGAGAATATCCACTAAGGTCATTGGCGACTCGAAATTATTCTCTTCCATCAACCTGCAGAGAGAATTGATCGCCTTACGCAACCAAGGGGAGTTCATATACGACGCCGAGTTCACCTGTCGGGTAAACCATATCGTCGGAATTTTATTCCCTTTCGTCCCGGGTTGAAATGTCTCAGTTAAGAACTTGGCGAGGAATAAGTTCATCCTCTTCCTCTCCTGATTATATCGTTCCCCCGGGTCCGTGGGATCGTCCTCCTCCCTTTTCTTCATCACCGCATATCTCTCTTCCCACCCTGCGTATTTTCCAACGCAAACCTCAATGGCCTTGACGACCTCCACGAGGTACAAGAGAAATCGGTATATGTTTTCATGAGCCTGTTCCCTGGCAATCGCCGACAGATTAGGATCTACCACCGTAGCCGCAGCAGTAACAACCAAAGTCTGTGCCATTGCAGCTGTATCAGCTTCCCTCAGCTGATCACGCAGGCTCCTGACTGCATGGATTTCCACCGTCTCCTTGGTCGACATTAGCTCCAATTTCTGCATGAAGCCTTCCACGTGGACCAAATCCAAAGTGGCTGGTGTCTTCTTCCCCCACACCTTGGTATCCCTCATCCACCTTGCTTCCTTCAATTTCTCCTTTGCGGATTCCCAATTCTTCACCGCTTTGGAGAAGGCATTAGCCACCATTGACCATACCTCGCCTTTGAAGAAAGCATCTGCCAATGCCCCATCAAAAGCTTCCGGCTTGGTGGGGTCTGTCCTGACACTCCCACACCATTCCTCCTTCCAACTGTTGTCAGATTCCATCCCCGTCATTAGGAACATGACATCAAATTGTTCAGAAGGGATAGGAGTCGGAAAGTATTCGTCATCCGAATTCTCAAACCTTGAATGACCCACCATCTGCAGTTCATGGAAGTGCAAGGACACGAACATCCTCGCCATCATCCTCCTTATCAGGATGGGCTTCAAAGTTTTCAATTTAGGTTCACTAGGTGAATAGCCTGTGATGGCAAAGGTGGGTTGATCGAACCCCCATTTTGCCAAATCACTGCTCTCCATTTTCACCACATCGTAAACCTCCTTATCCCTTTCCCTGTATTTGTACTTACTTGCCAAAGGGACAAAAGTAGTATAATATCCTTTTTTTAAGGTCATTTTTCGTGCCCTCAAAATGACACTTTAAAAAAGAATTCGGCTTCCAGACACATCTCCCGCAAATCAATACGAAGCAACAAAACAGCAAAATAACGAAATCAAATTTTCAATCAATACAAGCAATCAAAATAAAGAAATCTCTCTTCCTCTACTTCAAAAACAAAAATAAAGATTAACGAACCGCTTCGTTATTCCTTATAAAGATTAACGAAAAATATATTTATGCAAATGGAGGACTATATAAGACCTAATTCTAAACAACTATACGAACAAAAAAATAGAGAGCAAAGGAACAAGAAAGCAACCGAAAAAATAAAATGTGAATGCGGGGTGGAGGTTTCAAGAGCGAACTTATCAAGACATAAAAAAACACACCGACGGAAAACCCCATTTTAATAAAATAAGTCTTAAGTCCGAAATAGACTTACTTTACATATCAAGTCGGACAGACCAATTGATAGACTCTTCATCATCGCCAACCTTCTTCATCAAGGCTGACAGCGAAGGGAAGACGAGAATTTCCTCCTCATCCCATCCCACAGAAGCGAGAATGAAATTTTTCTTCCTTGGGTTTTTCATAGTTGCATCCCTCTCAACCCAAGCAAATAAAAAATTCTCTGTTCTCTGCAAGGGGTTGCGAACAAAATATTTCCGTTCGGAGTGAAAAGAAGTTATTTTTTCTTTTCCTAGTTGAGCGAACTCCTTCGGAACCCTAACTAGTTTGGGGTTTTTCATCTCCGCAGGTGCTTTCTCTTCAATCTCTCCCCAAGGCTTCCAAAAACCTGCAACCACATTCATTATCATAAAAAGAAACGATAGACTTAGTGCTTACCCGCAGGAGCAGGATTGAGGTTGATTTCGCCAACCCCTTCAACCAATTCTTCAGGCTCTCCCATATTCTATTACACACACCAAAAAAGCATGTGTAATAGAAATTTCTTTGAATTAGGGTGGGGTGTTAAACCCCTTGGTTTTGAAAAAAACCAATGTATGTTGATAATGTTGTTTTCTAAGTAAAATCAACATATTTTAAATCAACATTTTACACTAAAGTCTTTTTATTCCGAGTTGCTATCCGCACTCTCGGTTCTGAAGACTCTGTGCATGTTTCTCTTATGTTCTCGTTCGCTATTAATGCTATCGTTTATGTGCTCGTTAATACCATCACTGGAGTATTTGTTAAACGAAGAATTAAACGATAAATGTTCTTTTTCAATACCAACGAGAATTTTATTCATGACAATAGCGGAAAGTTGGCCACGATTGTCATTTTTCCACTTATAGAAATTATCTCGTTCTTTGTTTATTTTTTTTTCCAATTTCTTTTTTCTCAAGCGAACAATTCGGTCTTCCTCTACTTCATTATTTTCAATACTTTGTCGTTTCAACATCTCATTGATAGCATCTAGTTTAACTATGTCGGGCTGTTTCTTTTCAACGAGACGAGAAATTTCTTTATCTGCTTTAGAAATTCGTTCTTCGCAAGCGATTTTATCCTTTTTCAAGCGATCTATTCCTCTCTTCATTGTTTCAAGTATTTCAATCCATTCTTTTTTGGTTTTAAGTCTACTTGGAATTGCGTCTTCAGCCATACTTGTTGCGTCAAAAACACCTTACTGCGAAATTTTTGGTTGCGTCAAAACTTCGCTTTTTTGGCGCACTGACGCACTGGCGCACTGGCGCATAGAATTTTTAGAATTTTCTTTAAAAAATTGACTTACGGCAATACTTCAAATACCATTTTTCCTGTATCACTGGTAGGTTCTGTATGCGGGAGAAACTAATGGGTTCAGCGCAGTCATTGAGATTTTCGGTTGTGGGTTCAATTCCGAAGGATGTTTTTCTCTCGTATAACACGAACCTTTTATTTTTTTGGCCTATAAATCCAATATTACCTTTGCCTTTTTTTCTCGCTTACTACTCCTGATATTCTCTGGTTGAATGTCTTCTCTTTTTAACAATTCTTTTGTCTTTTTTTCTTTAATAACTTCTTTGGTCTGCTCTTTCATATCTTTTTCTTCATCAACGGGTTTATCAAAATCAGTTTTCAATAAATCACGCGGGCTTACCAACTCATCGTTATTTAGTATGATTTTAAACCCTTTTCTACCTTTGACTTTATAAATAATTTTAGAGAATGTCTTACCGCCTTTTGAAAAAACATTTCTTTTATTTTCTTTTCTCACACTATCGCCATTATTGAATTCATTAATAAGGTTATCACGTGTTATTGTCTGTTTATTTTTGTCTCTTCTAGCAAAGACATCTACTGGTTTGGCTTGTATCCCTCTATGAAGTTTATGATTGTAAGCATTGACTAAGTCTTGAATATAACTAACCCAATCAAAATTTCTATTAGTTTCAAATAAAAGGTCTAACCACCTTCTAATACTTCTTATCACTCTATCAACAACCGCAAGTGCTCTATGGTCGCCAACTTCAACGACATCGTGTTTAATTCCATTTTCAATAAAATAATCACGAGTAGCACCTTTATATTCTCCTCCGCTGTCGGTAGTAATTGACTTCGGTTTATAAGGTATAGATTTCAAAGCATAATATACTTCTTTCGCTGTTTTATTTTTTAGCGGAATGATTATTAAAAATCGGCTATGACAATCTATCCAAACGAGCATCCAAGCATAGCCCTTATTGCCTTTCTTATCTTTTATCTTACTCATATCCGCTAAGTCTAAGAAAACTTGGTCTAATGGTTTATCAACCCATATCGTGTTCCATATTTTTGGGTTCTTTTTCTGATGGTGAATTTCAAGTGCCTCCTCTTCTTTTGTCCTTTTTATTTCTTCTCCCGTTGGTGTGTCCTCAAGTTGGCTATCCGCATTCTGTGTATTAATAATTGTATGTTTATAGTCCATATTATATACAATGAGATTTTTAAAGTCCAACATTAAGAATAAAAAATATAAAGTCATTAGTCCAAAAGGTAAGGTTATCAATTTTGGCGATACTAGATATGAACATTATAAAGACCTCATAGGACTATATTCACATTTAGACCATTTAGATAAAGTAAGAAGAAAAAATTATAGAGCAAGAGCAAAGGCTATAAAAAATTCAAAAGGTGAATTAACTTATAATAATCCAGAGTATAGTAATTATTATTCTTATCATTTCCTTTGGTGAATTTAAAATTTTAAAAACACTCTATCTATTTCTTCACTTTTTTCTTTCTTAGCACCTGAAGATTGATTATATACCTTTACACTTACACTACTTGATTTTTTACCCTTACCTTTCTTTGGTTTTGGTGTTTCCTCTTCACTACTCTCGCTTTCACTTTCTTCACTTTCGTCAGGCTCTTGCTCCTGTTTCTTACTCTTCTTCGCTCTCTTAGTCTCCGCCTTCGCTCTCTTGATTTTCATCTTAGCCATCTTTTCGGCAATGATATCAGTGAAATCAACCTCATCCTCACTATCACTCTTCTCCTCTGGGCTATCGTTATCTTGCTCAGTAATAATATCCTTAGCCAAGTTCTTTTCTTCAATTTGTTTTATTCGTTCCTCCATATCTTCGTCTTCTTGCTTTACAGCATTTCGGTATTGTGCTAATACATTTTTAGCATGCTCCATCTTTCGCTGTTTCGCTTTCGCTTTTATTCCTTCCACAGCACTACCCCAATTCTTACGACTTGCTTCTGCGGACGGCATTCTATACTAAGATTAATATATTTTTAGTATTTACAAATTAATTATTAATTAATATACAATGGGTAGTCAATATAAATCCTTACTAGGTTTATCAGAAATCGCCGTTGATAGTCTAGACATAAAAAACTTAGACCTTACCAACACAAACATAGTGGGCTTATACACAGATAGGGTGCCAGAAGATGCTGACCCCGTAAATCTTTATTTTACTAACAGCCGATTTGATGCGAGGTTGGCTTTAAAATCAACCACTGACTTAAAAGAAGGCACTAATCTATACTATACTGATGGTAGGTTTGATGCGCGACTAAGTACTAAATCAACCACAAACCTAGCAGAAGGCACCAATTTATATTATACTAATGCTAGGTTTGACACTCAATTAGCAACAAAGAGCACAACAAACTTAGCAGAGGGAACCAATCTATACTATACCACAGCAAGGGCTAATACAGATTTTGACACAAGGATAGCGACTAAATCAATAGATGCTTTAAGTGATGTAGTCATAACAACACCAACCGATAACCAACTACTCATTTATAGCACGGGGCAATGGAGAAATGTTGCTTCACCTTTTCTAAGATTGGATGGCCTCACTATGATGTTTGGAGATTTAAATATGGGAGGTTTTAATGTATCAAATGTCGGTAATGTTGATGGAATTGATGTTTCTGCTCTTGATAGTTCGGTTGTAAAACTAACAGGAGACCAAACCATAACAGGGAATAAAACATTTACTACTTATGTGGCCGTAAAAGACTCAAATCCATTAAACACAGGTAAGTTATTTTTCAATTACAACAATAATATGGGTTCTATTTATTCGTCGGAGGCAGGTGGTGCGACGGGCTACCCACTAACTATTGTAGGCTCGTCCATACTTTTTGCTCCAACAACAGGTGGTGGAATGACATTAACAAATAATGTTTTAAATTTTAACAGCACAACAGCAATCAGCGGACTGCCCGCACCATTCTACGACGGCGATGCTTCAACAAAAGCATATACCGATACGAAACTGGCAAAGGACGGAACAACGGCTATGACGGGCAGTTTAAATATGGGTGGATTTTCAATAACAAATGTAAATTTGGTTGATGGTATTGATGTTTCGGCTATTGATACCGCAGTCGTCAAACTAACAGGAGACCAAACCATAGCAGGAACCAAAACATTCAGCAACATAATAAATGCTAGTGCGGGGATTGATATGAAAAGCCAAAGTATAACAAATGTTAATCTTGTTGATGGTGTTGATGTTTCTACTCTTGATACTTCGGCCGTAAAACTAACAGGAGACCAAACCATAGCAGGGAATAAAAAATTTACTTCAACAATAGAAGTTCGGGGTGCTACTGCTCCAACCGCTTTTGATGGTATCGGTATCGCCTTTGATACGGCGACAAATATAGGAGAGATTGTGGCACAAAAAATAGCAACAGCGGGCTATTATCCGATACAAATAACAGGGTCATATGTTGATTTATATGCTGGGGATAATGTAATCGCGACAGCAACGGGCACGACACTATCTTTAAACAATAGAAAAATAACAAACTTAGCCACACCAACAGCAACAACGGACGGGGCGAATAAAACGTATGTAGATACATTAGACGGGCAAAATGTGAAACTAACAGGAAACCAAACCATAGCAGGAATTAAGACATATAGCAGTGGTGTTGAAATAACGGGAAATTCAATAAATGCTACAACAAAAGGAACATTTATCGTTTTCAATTCTACCAGTAATATCGGGTCAATTGCTAGTTTGGATATGAAAACTGCAACATATTACAACTTTGAAATTTCTGCGAAAAAAATAAGTTTTATTATTGACGGGACGATAGTCGGTTGGGTAAATGCTTCGGGGTTAGATTGTAATAGTAGCAAAATAGCGAACCTTGGAACTCCAACATTATCAACAGACGGGGCGACAAAAGGATATGCGGACACATTGGACGGGCAAAATGTAAAACTAACAGGAGACCAAACCATAACAGGAATTAAGATATTTAATGGAAGTAGAAATGATGTAAGGGCACTGAATTTGTTAAGCCAAGCCGATTTCAATAATGTAGATATCATTAATGGTGGAAATATAACATATAATGGGGCGAGGATATTAAACCAAAACGGAGGAGATATATTCTTTTCACAGACGACGGGTGATTATCAGTATTTCTTATTTACTCTAAATACTGCTTCAAGTGGAACCGCGAACCAACGAGGTTATGTATTTACGAATGTAGCATCTGATGTAAAAGGGGCGGGACTTTATATTTCAAAACTTTTGGATAATAAAAGTGCTTCGTCAGACATTGTCCGTTTTAACAATGCGGGCGGTATGCGGTTTTATGGAGCCTTAGATATGAACTCAAACAATATAACAAATGGAGGAACAATAACGGGAACAACAATTACTTCAACCGCGGGTATATCAACAACAACAGCAACCGCGAGTGGATTAATAACGGCAAATGCGGGGATATCAACAACTACGATCACCGCAAGTGGCCTACTAACAGCAACAGGAGGTTCAAGCATAGTTATACAAGGAAATACTAATGGAGGTAATACAAGAGGAATATTTCTGTGGGACACTGGCAATACAAATTATGGTATTTATATGGCTTCAAATGGAGGAGCAACAAATACCAGAAGTCTAGCGGGAGGGTCTGCGGTTGCAGGCAACGATTTCACTTCTTTTGCTGTTAGATTTAGGGTAAGTAATGCTTCAACCGACGGATTTATATGGGAGAACTCGTCCGAACAATTGTTAATGTCATTAAACGGGGCAAACGGAACATTATGGACGAAGGGATTGATAACGGCTAGTGCGGGTGTATCAACAACAACATTAACAACGAGCGATAAAATAACAACAGCACTAGGTAAGCCGATAATCATAGGCAACTCAACGAAAGGAGTAGGAGCGACAGGTGGTTTAGAAATATACGGAACGGCGAGTAATGTCGCAGGGGCACACTTACAAGCAATAACAACGGCGGATGCTTATCCAACATTTCAATTATTGAATTGGGCACACGACAATGTTAATTTAAGTTTTGATGCTTATTTTGATGGCACGAACTGGAAATCAAGCCACAGCGGTTCAAACTTTCTAATTCAAAAAGGTGGAAAACTCGCTTTTTATTATAATTCAGGAACAGCGGTTGGAAACAATATATCTTACACTGAGGCGATTAACATTAATACATCGGGAGAGTTAGTTTTACCAACAACTTCAAGCGGTAATTTATTAATACGAAAAAGACCAACTTATACTAACGATCCGCTACTACATTTTAAATCAGGAGGATATACGAATTATGGAGTGCTTACATCAGCAACTGGTTTGCTCCACGCTTGGACTACTTCAAATACCAACAGCGAGCCGTCAGGTAGTTATAATTATATCCCGCTAAATGGTGCTTGGACAAACTCCTCGGACAGGAGGCTAAAATCAGATATTAAAACATTAGA
Source organism: Paulinella micropora (assembly GCA_019918135.1). NCBI lineage: Eukaryota > Cercozoa > Imbricatea > Euglyphida > Paulinellidae > Paulinella > Paulinella micropora. The sequence goes on along the minus strand of WBZZ01003159.1, from coordinate 172,423 downwards.
CTGCGGTGATTGTTGCGATAAACTAATGAAAATAAATTGTTGTTCATATTATTGGAAATCAGATGAGAAGAAAGAAAAAAAAGGCCACGGATTTATTGCGGACGAAGTCAAAAAAGTATTTCCTGAATTTGTATCTGAAAGTGGAATGAAAGCAGAGGATGGAGAAGGCTACCTTGAAGGCATAACATATACAAGTTTTATACCGATATTGGTAAGCGGATTTCAACATATGGCGGATAAGGTAGTTAATTTAGAAAAAGAAAATAAAACTTTACTCAATATATTACAAGATTTAACCAATCAACTAGCAGAAATAAGAGCCGTTGTATATCCAACCAATGGCTAATAATACAACCAGACTTCACAGACCACCACCTATTATGGATATGGATGGCGAACTAACTCCCGAGTTAAAATCCCGTGTTCTTGAAGTAGAACTAAAGACTGAGGAAAAAAAAGTAGAGCATGAATTGGAAGATAACTGGAATTGTTGTTGTATAACAAACAGACCGACAGACAGCCGACTTATTAAATACTTATTTCAAATGGGTATCATTATCTCCATTATAACCCTTTGTATCGTAAGGCTATCTGAAAAGAACTTACCTTGTGAGGTTGCTAATACTTATGTCGGTATTTTAACACTTTTGATTGGGATATGCCTTCCATCACCTTCTTCAAAGAAATGAACATTCATAGGTATGTATTTTATACCACATATCATCATTTGAGCACATTAAAGGCAGGGCTTCATCAAAACTAACACACCAATCACTCATCGGTTTGTAAATACATTTAAATTTAGTATCTATACCCTTTTGAATACAATAAACACAACTAATATTCTTTTTTTCGCTTACCCGAGAGTAAAAGTCGCAGGCACTCCGCGAAAATATTTTTATTATTAAAAAGTTTATGAGTAGTAATATAACCATGACTGACTATAAATATCAGCGGATTATTTTTCTGAGCAATGATTTTGTGGGGAGTAAATCATTTAACAAAAATATTCAAATGTCATTCACACCGACAAAAATGAATGTTAAGTTTATTCACTATTACAACGACCACACTGAAACCAAAACCAGAATTCTTTATATGGATAGAATTGGAATTATCGGAACATTTGCGGACAGCACCACAGCAAACATTTCAAACCTCAGTTATAATTTGGGTAATATCGGATGGACGGACGGACAATATACATTTAAAGTCCTTGAAACAGACAGCGGAAATATTGACACAGGAAATTTAGCGGGGCGAATTGTTGTGTGTTTGGAATTCGTAGGGTAGAATATAGGATGGAGAAAATAAACAATGTCAAGGTGAAGCCAGTAAAACAAGAGGGTGATGGAAACAAAAAAGCAAAAGGTTATAAATTATTTAATGAGCCGTATGCCAACATATTTCTGCTAGCCCGTAAGAAGAGCGGGAAAACAACAGCACTCTTTGAAATACTGAAACGGACAACAGACAGAAAAACCCGTATCGTTATTATCGCTTCAACAATCCACAAGGACTACATTTATAAAGCAATGGTAAAGCACTTTAAGAACAGAGGCAACCCGATGGCGGTATATACTTTTCTTAAATCAGACGGGGTGAATGTGATAGACTATGAACTAGACAAACTGAACAGGCAGGATGAAGAGCACGAAGGAGAAGTAAAACAGGATGATAAAGAACCAATGGAGAAGCCACAATTTTTATACTTTGGAAAAGAAAAGAAACAGATAAAGGAGGCACCGAAAGAAAGGCCGAGTAAATATATATCTCCAGAGGTTGTTTTTGTTTTGGATGATTTAGGAAGTGGATTAAGAGACAAGTCCGTAAGCGATTTGTTAAAAAAGAACAGACACTATAAATCAAAGGTTATTATGTCTAGTCAGTATTTGAACGACCTACGGCCAGAAGCCATAAAGCAGTTAGATTATTTATTAATCTTTCCAGCCCAATCTCAGGACAAAATGGAACTCGTGTATAAACACTTAGACTTATCTTTCGACTTTGATTACTTTCTTCAAAAGTATCACGAGGCAACAAAAGAGAGATTTAACTTTTTATATGTTTCAAGTGTAGATGATGAATTACGGAGGAACTTCTCACAAAGATTTAAATAAAAAAAATCAAATATTAAATAATTATTTTTGTATATAGTATATGGTAGTAAAAACAACTCGTGTTGAAGTTATTCCAACAATCGGCAAACGAACTATTAACTCAAGCACAATGGCTGGAGGTAAAAAGAAGTCTGGTCGCAAGAAGAAGCAAGGAGGCAAGGGGCAGGCTGGCGGTAAAATTAACTGGGCAAAGGTTGGGAAAACGGCAATGGCAGTGAATAAATTTCTTCGTGATAACAAGATTATTTCAAAGACTGCGAATGCCCTTGGTGATGTCGGAGTACCATATGCATCTCGTATCGGGTCTACTGCCGCGAAACTTGGATATGGTAGGCAGAGCGGACGTGGTGCCTTAAAGTTTTGAAAAGATAATTGTTTGAAATTATGTATAAATATTTTTTTGTTATATATAATGAAAACGAAGAAACAGAAATTAAGACCCCCGCGGGTTTATAGAAACAAAAGCGGGAAGCCGTATATTATCCAGAAGGGTAAAAAATATTATCTTAATTTTGGCAATAAAACAAATGATATGAGCACACTTCAAATTGTTAAACTTTTTATGAAATACTTAAGCAGACCAAATAAGCCACGCGAGCGTGGCGATACTCCAAAAGCAAAGAAAAAAACAAAGAAGGAAGACTTAAGAAAAGTCCAGAGCCTTTCTGAGATTGAGCAGAATACAAGAACAGCAATTCAAGACCACTTAGACAAACTCAGAAAGGAAAAGTATGAAGGTATTGAAGCCATAGAGAAAAAGGAAAAGACAGCAAGGGAGGATTTAGAAGAGGAGAAGAAGAGGCAAGAAAGAAAAGACATAGCCGATGCTAAGGAAAGACAAGATATAAAGGACAGGGAACATAAAAGAGAACTGGCGGAGATTAAGGAAAGACAGGAAGAAAAATCTAGGGAACAGAAAAAGGAACAACGACTTATTCAGGAACTACAGGCAGAACAACGACATAGACAGGGATTATTGACTGCTCCAGTTGCACAGCCTATTATAGCGAACCCTAATCCCCCTTCAACTACAAATAAACCAAAGAAAACCGCAACTACATCTTCCCCAAAAATAACTGATATAACTGACAAAGTAAATAAACAAGAAAAAGATTTGAAAGAAGAAAAGAGACGAAGAATTATTGATGAAATGTTCTCCGAGAAAACTAGAAAAAAACGTGTCAAAAAAATGAAAAATAATACAATAATAAATCACCTTAAAAAAGCAGGCATTAATATCCCTATAATAAAAAACAAAGGTTCAAACGACTACGCCACTAGTTTAAAGAGATGGTTATACACACAAAAAATCACTGAAAACATATTATCGGCAGAAGACGGATGGAATAAACTAGAAGAATTTACAACAGAAATGATTGCTAAAAATGAAAGCAAAAAGAATGAAGAAAAAAAAACTCCTGTAAATAGCACTCTATCACCAATAGACCAACCCCATTTTGAAAATTCTCCAGATGCTAAACAACTTATATTTGAAATGACAAATCCACAACCGACAGATGTAGCACCACCCACGAGCACAAGTTCTGCGGAGCCACCATATCTCCAACGTGTTGGAGATATTCAACAACAGCAAGAGGAGACAACCATACCCCCGAGCGTCGCGGAGACACCAGAGCAACAGCAGGAGCAAGTCCCATTACAAGGTGAGGGTCGCGGTTTAATGACTAATGAAATAGATGACATAATGAAAAAATATGGATGGTATCTCGGAGCGATAGCCAGTGATGAAATCTACAAACTAAATCCAGAAAAAAGAAAGCGATACGGATTTATTATGAATTTGGACAATCACAAACAAGCGGGGTCTCATTGGATTGCTATATGGGTAAGTCTAGATAAAGACAGGAGTGTTGAAGTGTATGACCCATTAGCACTTTACCAACCAACGGAAGACTTTCAGCAACAAATGAAAAGGCTAATAGATAAAAGCCACCCCGATAGTTATTTGTTAATGAAGGTTAATCAAGTAAAACAACAATCCAACACCTCAGACACGTGCGGTTGGCATAGTATGAGATTTCTCCAAGAGCGGGCGAAAGGCAACCGATTTAAGTTTAGTTCGGGTTTCACAGACTTAAAAGAAGAAGAAGCGGAAAAGTTGAAAGCACAGAATGGATATGGTAATTTTGATACTTTTATTTGAAATATTATTTGTATGATATATCATGGATTACAAAGGGGGCAGGTCAAGTGGTATCTATTACATAAATAGTAAAAACAGAATAACAGGCACAGATAGCGACTTTACACACGAAATAAACTTAAAATCACTGGACAATCCCACACATTGTAAAATTCTTCATATCTATGTGCCGAAGTCGTATTACTCCGTAGCCTCTCCATATAATACTTTTACATTATCTGAAGACGGGTATGATGCTTTAATTACGATACCTGAGGGAAACTACACAATGAACAATCTAAAAAATAAGTTGTCGGAGATACTAACCGCAGACAGCCCAAATAATTATACTTATGTTGTATCCAGTAATAATACCAACATAGAACCAGAAGATGGCAAATTAACATTCAGTGTGTCAGAGAATAAAGGTATTCAACCGCGGTTTATATTTGATAATGATACCCGTATTCACGAAGTAATGGGTTTTGATAGAAATTCCACATATTTCTTTGCCAATGATTTTATTAAATCACCAAATGTAATTATTCTAACTGGCGAAAAAACTCTGTATCTTCAATCGGACTTAGTTGGTGAAGGAGATAATCACGTGCTACAAGAAATATACACAGCAAACGAAATTCCTTTCGGCTCTGTCATTTATGATGGAAGCGGGTCTGAGTATGGAAAAACATTGTCCGCTAGTTCAAACAATGTGTTTAGGTTTTACTTGACGGACGAAAACGACCAAGCAATTAATCTTAATGGTTTGGGTATTGTTATGACATTATTGGTTTATCGTGAAACTAATTATTTTAGTTTATTCAATTCATTCTTTAATTTGTTGAAATCAAAGTGAATTATTTTTGATGTAAATATAAGATATGTGTAAAGAATGTAAGCCGAACAACTTTTGCGAACACAACAAACAAAAAGGGCATTGTGCGGAATGTGGCGCATGGCGATGTGAAACTTGTAATGTAAAACTTAGTAGTAAGCAAAGTTTTCATAACCATATTACTTCAAAAAGGCACATTAATAAGATTGATGAATAAACAATAATTATTTTAGAATTATTTATTTTTTTTCTATAAATATATTCTTGTGAATTAGTTAATCTACACTACTTCAAAAAAAGAAAAAAATGCCTGTCCAATACGGAGGAGAACTAGTCCATCAGACTAAGGAACTGCTCACTGGTAAGTATGAATTGAACAAACTTACTGCCCGTGAAGGGTCGGCTGATGTTAACATTACAACTGCTGGTGGAAATGAAAGCACCTTTGAAATCCCTACTCGTCCTTTGAACCTTGCGAGGTCTGTCTTGCGATTTACTTACACACCTGCCGCATCTGCTGGTTATAATCGTATGTTTATGGACTGCTTGCCAATGATACAAAGAATTGAACTGCGAAGCCGAAGCGGTCAATATTTGTGTAATCTTCAACACGTCGGCAATTACACTAAGATGATTTGGAAGCCTGAAATTAAATATGAAAAATTTATGGCACTTGAAAACCACGGGGGTGGTGTATCTAGCGGGGCTATGCTTCAAAAGTGTAATGCTGGAAAGATTGATGTCGGAACTAGAGCAGAGAGAAAAACACTTGTTGATGCTGCAGACTCAGATCATGTTAGGGATGCTCTTCTAGCATACTTTGATGTGCCACTTGTCTCTGCTCGCCGTCATAATGATACAGCAACTGCTGCAAGTGGTGGTGGAACCTATAGTCTTGTCAATGTTGAGTATGGGGAGGCTAAGTATTTTGAAGGAGGCGGTAATGGAACGCCTACCCCTGTCATTAAAGTTAAACTTCCGTTGGGTATGATTTTTGGAACTATTTTTGAACTGGATAAGACTATCGGTTTTAATGAAATTTTGGATTTGCGAATTGTGTGGGAGGGAACTAACCGCTCTACTTTCTATGGAACTGATGCGAGCAGTATTTCTACTGGTGCTGCACAGGTGGCTGTTGGTGCTGCTATTTCAAACTTAAATCTGTTTCTTGCCGTAGAGACTGACCCAAATGTCGTCCTTGGCGTACAGCAGAAGATTGCGGGAGAAGGTTTCCCATTTAAGATTGAATACCCTATCTCTTGGAAGCAGAACCTCTCAACAGGAAGTCAAAATTTCGTTGTAAAAATGAACCGCTCACAGGGTGAGAGAATTAGAAGAATTTATACTTCCGCATTCCACAACGATGAAAATAAAAATACCGCTTTTGACAATGATAACAGAGCGGATGCAAAAATTACTTCATACTATACAACTCTGGATGGCTCTCGTCTTCAACAATTTGACATTGACACCTCTGAGAATGAAGACTATATGATTTTGAAGGATAAGTTGAAGGGTAGTGCTATCCTAAACAGCGATGTCTATCATTACAACTGGTTTCATGTTGATACTTGGGACAACAACCGCCCCCTGTGCGATAAGGATACTGACGGGTATGAGGTGAGTGGTCTGAGCCTTGACACTGAGAGGCGATATGAATTTGTCGGCACTACTGCTGGAAACAATCTTAACCATTACACTTTTGCTATTCTTCAACGAAGTGTGCTTGTGAAGGGAATTGAAATTTTGATGTCGTAGATATTTGAAAATCCACACTCTCATTTCGCTACGCTCATTCTCGTGTGTTTTTCAAACATCGATGTTTATCAACAAACGGGAAATCTGGCGATTAGCCAGATAGGAGTGAAGTTGATAAATATCAATTAATTTTTGTTAGTTAATTTATTTTTTTATTATTAATATATAATGTCCCACCAACGAAATTTGATAGCACAAAATCCAGACGGCGAATTTATAAATGTCAGTGTTGGATATGATGGTAATATTGAAACAAATAATTCAAAAACCGCTTTTGGTGAAGCAGTAGTAGGTCAATTAACACCAGTATTACAGGAAATCTTTCCATATACCATTAATACTAGGATATGGACAAAAACAGAAACAAAATCGTCTGTGTCATTTTTGAATAATATGGCTGAATTGAAAACAACTGCTAATGCAACGGCAGATGCTGGATTAGTAAGTAAAAGGAGAATAAAATATAGAACTGGAATGGGGGTCCTTGCCCGCTTTACTGCTATATGGACAACGGATGATACAAAAGATTACTATTCATTTATTGGAATAGGAAATGATCTCGTTGATGGATTTTATTTTTACAAAAATCAAGCAGGAATGAATATCGCACATATTAAAGGAGGTGTTGCAGTTTATATTGACCAAGAAGACTGGGACGACCCATGCGATGGTAATTTTGCTATGCCGAACTTAGACTGGAGCAAAGGAAATGTATTTCAAATTCAATTTCAGTATCTTGGGTTTGGTGCTATTAAGTTTTATATTGAAAATCCAATAACAGGATTATTTCAATTAGTTCATATGATTGAGTATGCGAATGCGAATGAAGGTGTAAGCCTGCGAAATACAACATTACCTTTTACGGCAGTCATGAGAAATGATGCAAAGACTGGAATACAAATTCTTAAAACGGCGAGTGCCAGTTTATTCATTGAGGGGTCAAATACTATTAATACAAGTATAACGAATTCAATTGAGGGTGCTGAAGTAGCCCACACTACAGAAAGACCGATATTGAGTATAAGAAATAAGGCTAAATATGATAGTGCTGGTGCTAACTTAGACAATTATTCATTAGTGTATCCATCATTAATAAGCATTAGTAATGAAGACTCAAAAACGAATGTCGTCAGAATGGTGGTTAATGGAACATTAACTGGAGCAGTGTATGCGGATGTAGATACGAAATATTCAATAGTTGATACCGACACAACAGCGACTGCTATCGCCAACGGAACGACGATTTTTAAAATATATGTTAATGCTAATTCAACTCAACAAATCAATCTAAGAAATTATGATATTTATCTGTCTCCAAGTGATGTATTAACTTTTACACAGAAATCGGTTTCTACTACTAATAATGGTGGAAATGTCAATATTATCGCTAATTTTATAGAGGATTGGTAAAGCCAAAAAAAATTTAGTGTAAGAAAATGTAATATCATCACAAATATTTTTTTACCGCATCTTTGTTATTAAAATAAGGTTGTTGAATTAAATATTCAAGGTATGGTTTATCAATCTTAGCGACATCTTCAATTTTCATTTTTTTATACTTACCATATTGAAGAAAAATGTCTGCTTCGTGTTGTTGTTCTTCTTTCTTTGCAATTTCTACCCCTACATTAGCCTTTATTTCGGTGATACCAGTCTCTTTTAAATCAGCAGTAGTAAAAGGAGTGCTTTCTTCCTCCATCATTTTTGATAATGTAGACTCCAACGGAATAACTACTTTCACATTATCATCCCTTGACTTATATTGCTCGTAGAAAGAAACAATGTCGGGTTTAGTCCATTTAATAGTTGGTTTCTTAACTTCGCTGTCAATGTTCCATTTTTCAATTTCATTCAAGTAGTCCTGCTTGGTGCTTAGGTCTGTCATTGATATACTATTAATATTATTTTTTTATTGTAAATATTTTTTTACTTCTGCCTTAATGTCGGTGAATTTATCAAACCAAGGCTGTTTCATAACCCATTCAAGGTATGGCTTATCAATAACCGCTATATCTTGAATTTTTTTACCTTTATATTTACCAAATGGAAAAACATCGGTTGGCTTGCCAGCCCGTGCATTTTCAATTGCCTTTATTTGTTCTTGAATTACCTTTTGGATATCTTTCAATGTGAAGGTTTCATTTTTATTTTCAATAGAGAGTTTTTCAAACTTCTCGCATAGTCTGGTGAGGGCGGACATTGGTATATATAGACTGATAAAAATTTATTGAAAAAAATTAATTAATTAATTGATATTTTAGAATTGTTCTCTCGTTTCTAATGTCTTTGGTATCCGTAAGGAATACTATCATTTTCATTGATAAACTCCCGACCTTGCCATTTATTATCATTAACTTTCTTTTTTATGTTTGTAGTATGAACTATGCTAAAATGGTTAATATTTTGCTGTTTGCTATTTCGTGATAAATGAATTTTCTTCATTTGAAAATCTCTAACATTTTCAATGCTTTCGCCTAAATCCATCTTTTCATATACTTCTGGATTTAACCCCTTTGAATTCAACCCCTTACCTCTAAGGTGGTAGTATCTCTTTTTTACTCCTTCATTTTCGTAGCATTCAATTATATGAACACCTTTGTCTTTATGTTTCAAGTCATTCTTAGTAAGGTAAGGGAGAAATGCTTCATTCGTTGTAAATTCTAACATATACAATTTAGGAGCAATCCATATTCCTCTTATTATCTTACAGCAATCTCCTAAGTCATCCGTTATTCCTCCGAGAGATTTATCACCAAGCCTTTTGATTAGTTTGGCGAACCTAACATGCAACACTAGACTATCAGTATCGGTGTAATAGAAATCAGCCTCTATGTCTTTATTTGGATTAGCCTCTTTTATGTAGTTATACATAATTCGCCTGCTATATGCTAGAATGAAAGCCCCGTAATGAGAAGGCTTTGTAATACTCTCTTCAATTATTACTTCATTTCTAGGTATTCCAGATACGTGCCATAGTTTGTTTCCGTCTTTATCTTTGAATTCAACCACATCAGATATATAGTTTTTCGTCCAAAATTTCCAATACTCCTCATTTGATTTAATATATTCTGCTTCTGTTGGGATAGGTCGCTGTATCATTTTTCCGTATAACGAATTCATAAATAGTTTGGCTAGTAAATATTGCGGTGTGCCTTTTTCGCTATTTTCTTTCGCCTTAAACATTTCCAGTATGTATTCTTTGAAAACTGGTTCGGCCTCCTCTGTATAGTAGCCTTTATGAATTGTTATATCGTAGCCTTCCTTAATCATATCTTCAATATCAACACTTGTGAGCCATTGGTCTTTCATATCCGCTAAATTCCACTTTAATGAGCCCATTTTATTTCTCTGTCCTATTCTTGAATGTAATATGTCTTTTGGTGAGATATAATCAACATTGTAAATACCGATTGGAAGATTATTATAATCAAATGGTGCGATAGCCTGTTTAATTTCTCCAACCATAAATAAATTAAGCATCGCTGTTGGGTATAAAGATACGACATCCGCATCAACTAAATAATCGGTTAATTCGTCAAATGTGATTTTTCCCGCTAAGTAGTCATTGTATTGTTTTGAAACAAATCTTTTTTTGCTTGGATATGTTCTTGCTCCGATAACCGCTTTTCTAAATGACTTTTCTTGTTCAATAGTTGGAAGCCTTACATCGTGCTTACCATCAATCATTTTCTTCCAGATATTGAAAGCAAGGCTTGAAGTTGAAATGTATGAAGTTAAATTCACTGAGTGTTTTTCAAATATCTCTGTGTTTATTTTGTCATATAACTCTTTTAACCCCATAACATCACACTTCAAATATTCAAGACACTTATTTCTTAATTCTTCGCTCATTTTTTCCCATTCTGTGGCTTGGTCGTGGTCAAAATCTCCTTTAAGAGTTTTACATTTCATATTTTCTAAGTTTTCTTTTAGAGTTCCCTGAGTATGCTTACACATATCCCACATTTTAATATTTTCAAATTGTAAAGAGATTATTGAGCCGTTATTAATCATATGTGATTTTGGTTTAATGCCTCTTCTTATTAATTCCTGTTTAATGAAGTAGTGGTCAAAGTTCGCTCCATTAAATCCATTCACATATAAAATCGGCGGTTCTTCATCTTTGTTTCTTTTCTTTCTTACTCCTGCTACTTTCTTGACTTGATTATGAAGCATTCTATTACCCCATTCAACTGCTAACTTCTTTCCTCTCTCTAGAAGTGTATCAAGAAATTTAGAAATACTATCTTTACCAGCAAAGTATTTAAATCCTTCCGTCCCTTGAGTATATCCGACTATATAGCAGTCGTGAATATCAAAGCCTTCAGCAAGTGTGTTATTTCTAAAAGTTTCAAGGTCGTAATGAAGGAGTTCGTCTTTATTATTATATTTTTCTTTATGCTCCTTCGTTATTAAATGTCTCTTTCCATTCTTTAATATTTCTCTATTCACATAATTTATTATTTTTGGATTACAAGTGTGCTTTTTGATGTATTTCTTTAAACATTGTTCGCATTTTTGTTTATATCTTTTAGTTAATCCAAAATAGTGGTTATTCTCTAAGTAAATCATAATGTCCGCTTCTTCTCCGATGTTGTTTGTGCTTATAGTTTCTCTTGTTAAGGCGTTTGTTATTTCATATGTCTTTCCTTCTTTTATCAAAGTATTAAGGATTTTTACGGCGGTAGAGAATGGTATGGGGCAATCATTAGAAAGATTGAATTTCTCTCTAATATCATTACATCTTTTTCTGTTAATAAGTGGCATATTAAGAAGGTCTTTACAGAGAAAGAATAAACAATTATTATTCTTGCTAGCGGGAGATATCAATATATTTTCATCAGATATTGTTTTTTTACATTTGTTTCTTCCTTCATAACAACCGCCTCCGTTTTCTTGAACTACTACTACCTTAGCATATTCAATAATTCGGTCATAACCTAATCCAGATGCTTCAATATTGCTTATGTTAAACTCATTCAACATTTCAATAAAATCGTCATAGTTTTTTATTTGAAAAGAATTAAATGTTTTCTTTTTATAATATCTATTTAATTCTTCGTGGTCTGTTATATATGTTATAGTGATATGAACATCCGCATTTCCTGTCATACCATTTCTTTTCGCATCCAATAGTATAGGAATTAGAACCTCTCGCTCTAATGCATCAGTATCATAAAAGTTTATGTCTAATCCTTGCTTCTCGTATGTAAGAGAGTTTAATCTATTGTCTCGCCTAGATTTTAACTCTACTACTTTAAATTCCCTTTTGTTTTCTCTGGTTTCTGTTTTCCTCAAATTCGCCCTTACCTTCGCTAGTTCTACATTTTCCTTCGTCGGTCTTGGCGGTAATGGTGGTGGCATTACTTTTATATTAGTGAGGATATAAAAATAATGGAAATAAATTAAATTGTTTTACTTTTTTATATATATTATATTGTCTTACCTTTAATATGAAATTCATAATTTTTAGAAAAAAATCATTTTTTGTTTTTCGTTTTTTGTTTTACTCTCCTCTCGCCTTCATTTCTTCGTATTCCTTAAGTTTTCTATTTCGTTCTTTTAATTGCTCCTTCCTCTTTTGATTAATTTCGTCCTTATTTCTCTTGTAATATGCTAGCGCCTTTTCGGAGTTAGCCTTTCGTTTGTCCTCAGGTGTGAGATATTTCTTGTTTCTCCCCGTCTATATATATATATATATAAGTAATAATATTTATTTCTTTAAATGGTTTTACATTTTATTATTTAATATAATCATCACCCTTAATTTAAGTTGCGTGATTGCTTCTTCGCAAATTTGCCATTTGTGAATATTCAACATTGTTGGAGCCTCTAATGCCTTGTTTTTCTGTTCATCCCAAAACTTAAAGGCTTTGCTATATCGGTGAAGTGTTTCTCTTCTTGTGTATTTTTTAATCCTTCTATCGTATGCTAGTGCTTCTGGAAAATGTAAGTTGTATAGTTCTTTCAATTCCTTGTCCGCTTGTATCATTATAGAAGACATATTATATAAGTAATAATATTTATTTCTTTAAATGGTTTTACATTTTATATTTATAACATTATTATAACAAATCACGAGTGATTTTTATAATATCTTTCCAAGTCGTCGTTTCTACGAATTATACGAATAACTTTATGCCCCCCTATCATAACTTCTTCTTTCTCTGCGAAGTGGTCTCTATGAAAGTCTGATTTTTCGTGTTGATATTTTCCGTATATCCCTATTACCTTACCGCATACACAGGTATATTTCTGTTTTCTTCTTTCCTTTACATATTCCGCTCTCTTCTGTTTGCTGTTAATCATGTATATATAGTAAATAAAATAAGTCTATTTTTTCAAAATGGACTTTGTTTATTAAAATGGGGTTTTCCGTCGGTGTGTTTTTTTATGTCTTGATAAGTTCGCTCTTGAAACCTCCACCCCGCATTCACATTTTATTTTTTCGGTTGCTTTCTTGTTCCTTTGCTCTCTATTTTTTTGTTCGTATAGTTGTTTAGAATTAGGTCTTATATAGTCCTCCATTTGCATAAATATATTTTTCGTTAATCTTTATAAGGAATAACGAAGCGGTTCGTTAATCTTTATTTTTGTTTTTGAAGTAGAGGAAGAGAGATTTCTTTATTTTGATTGCTTGTATTGATTGAAAATTTGATTTCGTTATTTTGCTGTTTTGTTGCTTCGTATTGATTTGCGGGAGATGTGTCTGGAAGCCGAATTCTTTTTTAAAGTGTCATTTTGAGGGCACGAAAAATGACCTTAAAAAAAGGATATTATACTACTGACAAAGTGTTCCAAAAACTGTTGCTGTTCCTTGGGCCCTAGATCAGGGTCCTTCCCTTATGATCTACAAAACCCCCCTTACCACCTGTAGTTTCCCTTTACAGATACAACTGCAAGCACTATCCCACACAACCAGTACTGAGTACTGATTGTCGAGAAGCCACTTGACACTCTCCCCAAGACATAGTCAACAACAGTGACTGAGCTTGTCCCCCTTGAGTGCGTCGTTCCAATTCCAAAAAAACATTCTTTTTCGAGTTCGATAAAGGCAATGGGACTCCAAATGTATTAAGACCGGACGTCTTAACCCTTACGAGCTCAAAGAGAATAATTGGAACTTAATAATAAAATTGAACACAAATGGTTCAAGGCTTACTTCCACTTCAAGAGTAGAAAGGGAAGCCAGATTTGAACCCCAACAACAAGCCAAAGAGAAAAACCGCTGTCAACGGAGTGTCCCTTTGACACGGGTCATCTGACACGATGCGTTACGTCCGTAACCTGCACAAATGTCAAAACAACAACCCATAAGTGCAATTTCCCTTATTTAGCCATAAATTCCCAGTCACGGGAAAAACGGCCAAATTTCACGGAATTTCCATGAAAATAATCCATAACTTTAAATGGTTACTACAATCGCAATAAAAGGATCGGGTTAACGCTATTAATGTGAGGTTATTCAATATGGATGCTACAACAATGACCTTCACCACTCCGGTGTACGGTTAAGTGTAAAATATAGGTTTTCAAGGCTCTATGGGATTTAAGCTTCCAAGCTTGTTCTCATATTCCTTAATGCTAAGACAACATTAAAACCGGAAGTATTATTCTAAACCGGAAATGTAATAAGAATTCATCTTAAAAACATTTAATAACAAGGAATCACTTCCCAGAGTGAATTCCCGTGAAAACCAATAGCGTAAAAACCAATGGGTGTTACACATCATTCTTAATAAAGAAATGCGGAAAAGAAGTGGGAACATTATTTAACACTAGTACTAGTACTAGTAGTACTAGTAACGTTAAGGGTGCGGTGTGGTTTGTGGCAGTTCGCAAAAAACGAAGAATTTTTGCTAGACTTTTCGGCCGGCCCATCCATGAGAACAGTGAAAAAGGCATTTGAATACTTTCAACTTGCTTATCACATTTTACTTAATTTTCCCACCCTCGACACTCCCACTCAAAAAACTTCAACATCTCTTTCATTCCATCAAAACCAGACAGCCAATTCAAAAAATAAAATAACATATAACAGTCCTATCGTGTCTTTGTTACTGAAGCTAAAAATTACGTAATTTGCCTGCTTGTACATTGTGTGGTGTCAGTTTTTTGCCGCGCTGGTCTCTTGCTGGTTTGCTCTGTTTCGTGATTTCTGTCCGCCTCACAAACAACCCAAGCACATACAACCCAAGCAACTCAACCTTACTATTGTTTGTCATGCGTGCACTGTTTGTTTGTGGTTACGTGTACTCAATGTGGCAAAAAAAAAAACAATACTAATAATTTAAAAAAAAAACAAAATAAAAGACATTTTATTCAGTAATACCTATATAAGTGATTACTATCACTACTTCTGCTTACATCTTGTACTCTGCTTGCGCTTCTTGATTGAAGATGACAACAACACTTTACCACATACATCACATTGGTTGAGTCCGTTTCTATTTCCTTCTTCCCACATTTTTTTTAAGTCCCTGCGTCGTTTTCTTAAGTTTTTACTGTCACCTTCCACTGTCTCTACTACTGGTGCTTCACTTGCTTGGTCAAGGTGTGCAGTTGAATACTTCTTTCTACGTTTTTTCAACTGACCCAGAATCTCTCGTAATGTACTCTCGTTCATCTTGGTTGCTCCGTACTGATAGTTAGGGTTGTTTTCTTTCTTGCCAAGTTGTTGTCTCCAATACTTCTCTCTCTTTCTCTGCCTTCTTTCTCTAACTGTTTTCTCTTGCTGCCTTCTCTTTCTATCCTTCCTCTCTTCTTCAGCCCATTTCTGTACTGCTTGTCTTGTTGTCTCTGGCAGGTCACAAAGTCCCACCTTTATCACTCGAGACATCAATTCTAAATTGAACTCTGCCCCTTCGTTGATGTGTAAAGCAGTGCACGCAGTGACTGATTCAAACGCCTTCGGTGCGTGCTGCTTCTTGTCTAACCTAGACACTAAAAAAAAAAAAAAAAAAAAAAAAAAAAAAAAAAAAAAAAAAAGGAAAAAAAACGAAAAGTAATATTAAATGTTACTATTTATATTAATGTAATTATTTAAAATTATACCTCGTTGTGCGTGAAACGATTCTCCCAGGCAAGTATTGTAGACGTGAGCGAAATCTTCTGCCCGTCTGGCCTCGTTGCCCCATAGCAAAGCTAGCTTTTCACAAATCCTTACCTGATAAAAATGAATACGAGTGTTTGAATTAAAAATAATAATAATAATAATAATAATAGTGCTTCTCTGTCAATGGCTGATGCATTTCTGCACATGCGCCTCCATCGTCTCACCCGTGAGGGGAGTACGAAGAATTGACGATAAGCTCTAATGACACCCCCGCAAGGGCAGTTCCAACACTTCCAGACGGGCCGGTATGTTCAATGAAAATACTGGTCCAGACGGATCGGTATGTTCAATGAAAATACTGGTGGCACCGACGGGAATCGAACTGGTGACAGGGCCCAGATGGTAGAACTTGACCACTGGGCTATCACGGTGTCCAATAATAATAATAATAATAGTAATAATAATAATAATAATAATAATAATAATAATAATAATAATAATAATAATAATAATAATAATAATAATAATAATAATAATAATAATAATAATAGTGCTTCTCTGTCAATGGCTGATGCATTTCTGCACATGCGCCTCCATCGTCTCACCCGTGAGGGGAGTACGAAGAATTGACGATAAGCTCTAATGACACCCCCGCAAGGGCAGTTCCAACACTTCCAGACGGGCCGGTATGTTCAATGAAAATACTGGTCCAGAAATAGACCGGTATGTTCAATGAAAATACTGGTGGCACCGACGGGAATCGAACTGGCGACAGGCCCAGATGGTAGAACTTGACCACTGGGCTATCACGGTGTCCAAAATAATAATAATAATAATAATAATAATAATAATAATAATAATAATAATAATAATAATAATAATAATAATAATAATAATAATAATAATAATAATAATAATAATAATAATAATAATAATAATAATAATAATAATAATAATAATAATAATAAAACCTTCTTTTGTAGAAGTGTCAATCCACTCTCTTCTATTTCTTTGTTGCAAATTGTCAGAGTGTTCTTTATCCAGACAAGGACAGCAGTCTTCAGGCTTGCATTGCGGCCTGCAGTAATGATGAGATTTCTTCTTCCATTGAAGTGACCACCACATAGTTCTGAATTGAACATCTTGAGGAGCCATGCCGGAACGCAGATTCTGCGCGCGCTTCCACAACGTAATCCACGTAGTGGAAATCCGATGAGCTAGCCGCTGAGCGTTCATTTTGTGACCGGTTGACGTAGTTTGAACTAACTTTTTAAAATTAGTTTTCTGGTGTCAGTGATCGGAGAAAAAAATAATATGAGCTAATTTTTCACCCTATGAACGAGTTAACGCCCGGAGACTAGAGTCACCGTCAACTACAATACCAAGAATAAGTTTCAACAAACCTTTCCCATCCCAGTCTTTGTACTAATCGTCAAAGCTTGCGCATTCTTGGCCACCGGATGAGCCAGAACGAGTGATTTTGCCACATTTGTCCAACAACTTTCCTTTCAAAAACCGTGGCTTTTGCTGAATGTAAAGCCCTGCGACTTTCCTTTCAAGTTCCCATACACGAATGGGCAAAGCGCCGTCCAAAGCATTGTAAGCTCGGCTCCCCCCATGCCAACCATAGTCAGCTATGAACAAAACACCCCCCAATGCCTTCACTTGTTCCACTATCCTGTCCATGCTTTCTTTTGCGTACGCAAGAGCACAACCGTAAATGTAGTCAGCAATGTTGTAATAAGACATCCTGCTCAAAAATCAACTGCCCCAACTAACTCTAAACTTCTCGCATACTTTTTGTATGACAGACCTGACAGAAAGAATGCACACACTTGTTGCACTGCATGCCTGGACGGCATGCGTGGGTGCAAAGGAGTCGTGTCAGAACGGACAGATGGGGTAGACATGTTAGGTGGTTGTGTGTTGGAAAAACTGCTTGGTCGCCAGCATTCCTTACATACACCTGTGAATCTCATCACACCTCCTTTCGTTTTCACATCGGAAGATAACTCAAGAGGCTTGTAACTGTTACACCTTGGGAAACCACTGCTAAGGGAAAACTACACAAAGAGAGACGTGTCAGTTCTGACAGTACTGATACCAAAAGGTGGAATGGGAGCAGGGGTCACAGACGATATAGATCGTTGTCCTGTTCTAGTAGTTCTGGTGTGAATGTAGTCAGTAACAACTTTGGGAGGTGGGTAACGAAGACAAGGAGGAGGAGTATGTGTTTCAGAAGAACCAACAGTGTGAGAAGGAGGTGAGAGAGGAAGAGGTGGAGGCTTGCATAGGTGTGGATAGAGAGATCGAAGCTGGTTGAGACAATTCAGATGAAGAGGTGACACTGTGGAATTGCTTCGTGTGTGCTTTGTGTCCCCTTTCGTCCATGTGGAGCAAATAGTATCATCACACCATGCAGGAACAGCACGACAATTGTTCTTGACATATTTTCCACAGAAAGCACACTGTGTGTATCCCATCGTATCACCTATAGTAGGCCGGACAGTCACACAGACGTGAAAGTGAATAAAACAGTGGAAACAAATTTAAATCACAGCAACAGCGCATGATTAACATGGTTATAGTGGCACATAACAACTGTACGTGCATGTTCTGCTTCCATGTTCACAAGATACATACTGCTAACATGTCCAACACGAACACTTGCTTTGGAGGGAAGCTAAAAAAATGATGCCACCTCACACCAGATTTCTTAACCATACCGCACCCTAACTGACTAGACTGAACGTTATAATTAATTTTAATTTAATGACTCGATACGCGAAACAGAACTGGAAAGCAAAACAAGAAAAAGAAAGAACAAAAATCTTAAGTGCTTCTCGAGAGGTCGAGAAGAGCAAATCCTAGAAATCTGAGCACGAAAGGGATGTCACTCCAACTATTTGAAGGTAAAAAGGCATAACGTCTCTTACAAAAATGCAGTCAGCCGCAAGAAACCTCGGGCGGTGCGCCCCACACCCCTGGCCCGGCCTGTCTCGAAGAACAGTCTGCCGACTGTTCCTACTACTAGGCCTAGGCCTTCGATTTAATGAAGTTTTAACTTCTGATCTACTACTACTACTACTACTACTACTACTACTACTACTACTACTACTACTAAAAATAAAAAAAGAAACTACTACTACTACTACTAGTCCTACTACTACTACTACTACTACTACTACTACTACTACTAGGCCTAGGCCTTCGATTTAATGAAGTTAATTTAACTTAACTTCTGGTCATCCATACAAATCGTAGCTCAAGAGCTATTGATTTAACTAGATGGTGACCTACTTCTCAAATTATTAATAGTAATGAAAATTAAATTATTAAAAAAAATATTAAAAATATTATAATAAAAATAAAATAAAAATAGATTGAGTATTAAAATAAAATAAAATAAGATAGAGTATTAAAATAAAATAAGATAGAGTAAAATAAAAAATAAAGGAGAAAAATAAAAGTAAAAATCAAATAACATAAAGGTAATATTATATATATTACATATACATATATATGGGGTTAATAAAAAAAAATTATAAATATATAATATATATATATTGATCTGTCATGGCTGAGCCCGAGGGCCATGCGCCTCCATCCCTCGACCCAACAGGGACTACAGTGAGTATGTTGGGGAGGGAAGAGTGACTCTAACCATCCTGCATAGAAGGCCCCAAAAGGAAGTCCCTACTACCCGCACAGTGTCGGGTACCTTGCAGGAAATCAACTACAAATGATTGATCTTCCCCGCGTGAGAGCTCCACGAGACTGGGTAGGTCCCGCATGGAGGTAGTCACAGGGATAGCAGACATTTCATGCGGTTTGCCAGCGCATGAGGACGTTTTGTGGTAAGTATCTGGGACGCCTCGAAACCCATCACCACCCCTAGATCGCGGAATGTAAATACCCCTTTGATCCCACGTGGTGTATGTCTTATAACAAACAACACAACGACATGGCCTCGGAACCAACACAACAACATAGCCTCGGAACCCACATCGACATAGCCTCGGAACCCACACAACAACAGAGCCTCGGAACCAACACAACTACATAGCCTCGGAACCAACATAACAACATAGCCTCGGAGCCAACACAACGACATAGCCTCGAAACCAGTGGGAAGAGGCCCAACCACCTGCTCTTCCCGTGGGGTGCCATACTGTGCACCCCTCCATTATATAATATGTATATATATACGTTGAGGGTATTAAAGTCCTAGTTAGTTGTATATATATAACGGTGGCGCTCACAAAAGCTGCAAGACACGAGGTGACTCCCTAAGGGGGTTTGGCCAACCACACTCAGGCTTAGGATGTGATCAACGCTGAACTTGTCCCACACTCAGGTATCATCTGATGATGAGGTGTCCAACGCCCTCCTTAGGCCCGTAGGCAGTGTCATGATTGCTGCAGCTGTAAGAGATACGCTTTGAGTTCAGTTTTGAATTCAGCTTTGTAAGAGATATCTCTCAGATGTCCTGGTAGCTTATCTCATTGTGCTTGTGCTGCTCTGCTGTACTGACCAGTCTTAGAGTCGTTGTACATGTGTTTCCTTGACGATCGCCTAGTTTGTAGTTATGAACAGCTGTGATTGGTCGGATGTTGTTGTAATGGAGGGGAAGAAAAGCCTTGAAGGCTGGGTAAATAAGGGAGTGTGCATCCATGCATACGCTATATTTATACATGTTAAGTATGTTGAGTAGGCGTAGTTTGGCAAAAAGTGGTTTGGTAGGTGTTCTCCATGATTTGAGGCAGATCAGACGGACTATGCGTTTTTGGATGATGATAAGTGGATGTATAATGGTGTTGTATTTATCAGATCCCCACATAGAGATACCATACGTAGGGGGTATACATGTGCATAGTAGAGTTGGAGGAGGATATGGGTGGGGAGAAGGCTGTTCACATAGCGAAACATTTGGACAAACGGTTGAAGACGGACGACAATAGATTGTATATGTTCACGGAAGGATAGGTTGCTTTGGATGATTGTACCCAATACTTTTACCTTTCGTTCTTGTTGGAGCCTCTTGCAGTCGATAGTCAAGTCAAGCTGCACCTTCTGTTCATGCTTGTGGAAAATGGTGTAGGTGGTTTTGGTGGGGTTGGGTACTAGGTTATGTCTGTGGAAGTAGCGGACAAGGTTAGTTATATCAGTTTGTGCTTGTTCTTGGAGTTGCTCTTTATTCTTAGCAGCAATGATGAGTGTGGTGTCATCTGCATATGCAAAGACTCTCCCATGTGTTAGTGAGAGTATAATATCGTTGATGTATAGAATGAAGAGCGTTGTTGAGAGTGTGCTACCTTGCGGGATCCCATGTGTGATCTTGCGTGGGTAGGAACGAGCATATTCGGTAAATACGGTTTGGTATCGTTGAGGTATGATTTGAAAAAGGTAGTGGTGTTATCGCTAAAATTTATATTATTTCGTAATTTATGGATGAGTGTTTCATGATCGATGGTGTCATAAGCTTTCGATAGGTCGATAAATAGAACAAGTACATACCGTCCTGGGCCTTTGAGGTTTTGGATGTGGTTTAGGATGGCTTGTGTGGTGATTGTCGTGTTCGAATGTGGTCGGAAAGTATATTGAGTTCGGGAGAGGATGTCGTACCTGGTAAGGTGGGTCATCAGTTGCTTGTTGAGTATAGTGTCAAAGACCTTGGCGATGATCGGCAGTAGCGAGATAGGTCTGTAGTTCTCAGGCAGCGTTCTATCTTTAGCCTTATATATTTCAATAACTTTAGTTATTTTTAGTGCATCTGGGTATTGGTTATGTTCTATAGCTTATTAAAGAGCTTGGCTAATATCGGGGCAATGTATTCTGTAAGGTCTTGCATTATGGCTGGCTTTATTTTGTTTATATCTTCTGCTTTGTTTTTGTTTATTGCTTTCAGTGTCTCGACTACATCATTCTGTCGGATGCGTTTGAGTGTAAAGGTAGGCAGTTGTTTCTGTGTTAGGTCTATTTCCTCTTCTCTGAC
Source organism: Paulinella micropora (assembly GCA_019918135.1). Lineage (NCBI taxonomy): Eukaryota > Cercozoa > Imbricatea > Euglyphida > Paulinellidae > Paulinella > Paulinella micropora. The sequence goes on along the minus strand of WBZZ01003159.1, from coordinate 150,517 downwards.
TTGTATGTTCTTGGGGGATTTGGGCACTGACCTTGGAGCCGACCGTCGTGTAGTGTTTGTTGAGTGCATTGGCAATACCTTTGGGGTCGGTGATTACCTTGTCATCTATGCGGAGCTGGGTGGGCGACGTCTTCAGACCCTGTGTCTGTGGGATCAGCTTTCTCAACGCATTCATACGTTTTTTCGGATCGTGACGTAATCTTTCCATTAGGGCAGTCATGTATGCTTTCTTAGCTTTCTTAATCTCTCTATTAGTTTTATTTCTATGCTTACTGTACTTAATCCTATTACTTTTAACTGGGCATGCTACTTTTATTTCATATAGTTCTCTTTGCTTCTTAATCATAGCTCAAATTTCATTAGTGCACCATGGTTTCCATTTTCGCTTCTTTAAATGTTTTTCATACTTTTCAACCACTGTCTTTATAACTGTATGTATCTTATTTATATAATTATTAGGCGTGTCGTTATTTAGTTCTGGGTCAAGAACTTGCTTAAGTTCTTTAATTATTTCTTCTGTTATTATTTCTTTCTTATCTTCATATCTCTTATTACTTAGGATTTTCTTATTATTTTTCTTATGTGTGATTGGGGTGTGAAAGATGGCATAGATGGGGTGGTGATCAGAGATGCATGTAGGTAAGACATCAGATGTGATATCGCAGGTGAGTGTCGTTAAGATAACATCAAGCAATTTATGGCTCTTTGCTTTGCGGGTGGGGTTTTTGATTGTGGTGAAGAGGTTATTGACTGCAAGGAAGTCACATACCTGTTTTGTAGGGCGTAGGAGATCAAGGTTAAGGTCACCAACAATCGTGATGCTAGTGTGTGGGGAGGTAGAGAGGATACCTTGCATGTAGTTTTGGAGCTCTTGGAAGAAAGCGCCGTCGTAGGATTGTGAGAGTGGTCTTTTGTAGATGTGGAATATGGTGTGGATTGGATTATTTTCATGTTCTGTACTGTGTACCTGCATGATTACGCCAGATGCTTTTGAGATTTTAGATTCAGAGACTGTGATGTGCATGTCGTTTTTATAGTAGATGGACACATCTGTGGTATGGTAGGATGTGTATGTTGGGATTGGGAAGTGAGTGTGTGGTGTACCTGGTGTTATTTTGGATTCCGTAAGTGATATTATGTCTGGGATGAAGTGAGTACAGTCAGGGTTGGATAGATGGTTAAGTAGGGTTTGGTGGCTTCCTGCTATACCGCGGATATTTGTATGATATATAGAGAAGTGCTTGTTTACCTTGGGGGGAAGGGATGTGAGGTGTGGGTGTATGATGTGTGCTGGTGGATGTGATGGTGTATTGTTGGGTTGAGTCTGTTCTGGTAGGTGTTCCGGGGGTGGGGGGTTGGGTTGTAGTAAGAAGCTCATGGCTTACTGCGGTGCCTCACTGGCAGGGAACGTCGAACTGGAGCTAGGCATGGTTGCATTTGCTGACCTGTTGCTGGTCCTTGGGAGGCAGATGAGTTGTCTGACTCTCAGTTTTTGAAGTGGTTCTTCAAGTACCGAATATGGGTTAATCGTTGGATTTTAAATCTATTCTCACTCTCTCTTGGGCGTAGATAGATCTCACCATCTGTGGTCCACACTGCTGCCACGAAATTTGGATAGTCTTTCATGAGTTGTTTTGTGCTATCAAGGAGTTTGCGTGTTTCAGGTGACAAGCTCTCTTTGCACATGATGTGATAATCTTTACCCGTGTAGTTCTGCAAGCGTGATGTGATCTGCGAGATTTGCTTGTGCTGGGGGTGCGAAGATTGATCGTATCGAACGAAATTTTTCTTCAGTTGATTACTTGCAAACCGGACTTTAATCGCAGGCGTGGTTTTTGCTGTTTCAGGGTTGTATATCTTTGCTGCGTGGTCTGAGATCATTCTTTTGCAAAGTAATATGTCACCTTCTTTGCAGTCCATACCTTTCGCTTTCATTAAAGCTGTGACTAGTTTCTGAGTTTGTTTTTGAGTTTCTTTGGAGTCATTCCGGTGATTATCGCGGTGTCCAAAGATTCGTTGTTTGGGAGTACTACCGGTGGTTCTTCCCTTTTGTGTAGCGGGAAACTTTCATGCAAATTGCTGTTTGCGAGGTTCAAGGGTTGTTTCCAGCTGCCTTGAAGTGGGTTTTTGTTGTTGCTGTGCGATGAGGATGCACTGGAAGATTGCATGGACATGGTCTGCTCATGTGTGAGGTGGCGCTGTTGTTGGAGGGAAACCTGTTTCGATCTCGTTCCTCTTTTAGTTCTCTCGTTAAAATTTCAACTTTTTCCTCACATTGCAGCAGTTTCATGGACATGTCGTTCATTTTCTTCAACATTTCATCCATTTTCTCCTCCATCGTTTTTGGCGGGTTTCCATTGCCGTCTTGTTTTTCAGTTTTATCAGCTGTTTTACTGAGGTTTCCGAAATTTTTTTCGGTGGTTTCGATGCGTGCATGTTTCAGTGGTGCGTTGTTGTTGTTAGGATTATCTGATGTGTTTGCTCTTGATGGTGTTGATGGTTTTGGTCTCTTCTGGGTGGACATGATGCTTCTTGAACAATTTCCTGTGAACTACTACTACTACTAGGCCTAGGCCTTCGATTTAATGAAGTTAATTTAACTTAACTTCTGGTCATCCATATAAATCGTTAGCTCAAGAGCTATTGATTTAACTAGATGGTGACTTACTTCTCAAATTATTAATAGTAATGAAAATTAAATTATTAAAAATATTAAAAATATTAGAATAAAAATAAAATAAAAATAGATTGAGTATTAAAATAAAATAAAATAAGATAGAGTATTAAAATAAAATAAGATAGAGTAAAATAAAAAATAAAGGAGAAAAATAAAAGTAAAAATCAAATAACATAAAGGTAATATTATATATATTACATATACATATATATGGGGTTAATAAAAAAATTATAAATATTATATATATATATACGTTGAGGGTATTAAAGTCCTAGTTAGTTGTATATATATAACGGTGGCGCTCACAAAAGCTGGAAGACACGAGGTGACTCCCTACTAC